>JASFAX010002339.1:0-46372 GCA_030737875.1 Allium sativum | reverse complement strand
ATAGGTGCCGCCTGCCCCTATCTCCACTAGGTGTACCCTACTTCCCATTATTCGATCGGCTCCCTAACTCGTAGATACCCGTGCTGGCCCCACAGTGGGGTGTATCACTCCCCTAAAGTGGCAACCTGATACAACGGACATGCACGGCTTATACCTACACGATGCAACAACGTCTTACCTACCAGCCCGGGTCCACACACGCATATGAAACCCGTTGGACTTGCGTTGCCACCGCTCCCTGTTTTAGCCTCTTATAGTCAAACCCAGTATGCGTGTCCCGTCCTCGACTTGGGTCGAGCCCACAAAGATACGTTTTGGGATACTGGGTGAAATGGGCCCCCACTATTTACCACAAGCATTCCACCTAAGCTTGTCCCCATTAGTCCATCCCACTTAACCCACTTAGTCATGTTCATTTACATGTGTGTTTGGTTAAGTCTAATCGTATTTCAAATGCCTCTAAAGGCAACCACCAGATTCCTCATGCCACCCAAGGCACCTACTTAACCCCCATGTCCCACCTTACATGATTATCTGGTTAAGTATTTCTTAGTTCATTAAGGCCATAACCTCATAAAGACCTCTCACATTAGACTGGCATTTATGGCAGCTGGATTTGCCGGGCGGGTCTGGGCAGTCTTACACCATAAAAGAGTCTAACCTCGTGTCTTTACAACTGTTATGCTTTAGTTTGGGCCTAGGACCTCTCACATTGGGCCGACATTTGTGACTACTGGATTTGCCGGGCGGGTTTACATCACAAACGGGTCCAACCTCGTGTCCTAAGCATTGATTATTAATAATAATCCACTTTCCCCCAATTTTAATAATTCCCTACTTGAATTATTAATTACTTCCAATTTTTAACAATGTCCATAATTGACTCAATTATGGACATCCATTCATGGTATGCAAAATCTTACAAAATTGCACCCAATTTATTAATTCCTAATATTACCCCTACCCCACGTTTGAACGTTTATTCGCAAAATATATGTTAGACTCGAATAGCCTAACTCATAGCATAAAAGAGATTATCATAATAACAACATGTATATGTGACCAAATGAATCATAATAAGGGGTGAAACTTGCATATGTCCAACTTGCATAGATTATACATGTCATGGACCTAAAGGTGTCAACTTGTTCAAAATTCACCTAATATAATCTCAATCAATTTTCATAAACTTACATATGAACATGTGTGAATCAACATCATCTAATTTTTTAACAACATGGTTTTATATGGGTACACCTAACTCAATAGGCAAATTCCCATAATCAAGTTTTATTTAATTATAGTTTCAAGTTTATGGGTACACCTAACCTAATAGGCAAATTCCCATAAACAAGATCCATTTAAATTAAGAAAAAAAAAAACATAACTTTAAGCATGATCCAACAACATCATGATTTTCAACATAATATAGCATGATTTATAACATGGCATAGTATGATAGTATAACATAGCTTGACATGATTCTCAACATAGCACGACATAGCATAAGAGAATTTACAACATAGCATGACATAGCATATATAATTTACATCATACGACAACATAATAACATAATAAGAGATCCACAATATATAGAATTTACAATTACAAATCACATCACTTTCTTGTGATCCATTCATAACTGAGTCAAATTAGTTTGTAATAGTCTTGTGAGAATCATCATACTCACCAACAAAAGAAAAGAATTAGAGAAAGAGAGATCTTTTGATTTGATTTGTGTAGATTTAGTTGTAGATGATTATGCTTCCTCTTCTTAGTTTGTGATGGCTATGCTGAACTCCATGGCAGCAGCATGGCGGTAGCTTCTCTAATTTTACAAGTGATTTAGGTCTAGGGTCTACCCACTTATTTATAGATTTTAGAATTCATTTAGGCCATTAGATTTAACCTAGAAATAACCGCAGCCGTTCAGACAAGATGGGGTTTATCTTGTTGACTCAGCAATGAGTCAGAAGTGACTCAGCAAACACTCAGCATATTAATAAACTTCTATTCATGTCATAAATATATATATATTTTCTACAATGTACATATTAGATACATCCCCCTTTACTTATTATTGTTTTTATATACATATTAGATACATCCCCTCTCTCACACACTTATTAATATTTTTATATTCATATTAGATACATCCCCTCTCTTACACACTTATTAATATTTTTATATTCATATTAGATACATCCCCTCTCTTACACACTTATTAATATTTTTATATTCATATTAGATACATCCCCTCTCTTACACACTTATTAATATTTTAGCAACTTTAGTGTTAATAGAAAATTCGGGGTGTTACAAATTAGGTTTTCAATATCAGCACGCTT
Source organism: Allium sativum (assembly GCA_030737875.1). NCBI lineage: Eukaryota > Viridiplantae > Streptophyta > Magnoliopsida > Asparagales > Amaryllidaceae > Allium > Allium sativum. The sequence goes on along the minus strand of JASFAX010002339.1, from coordinate 44,024 downwards.
TGCAAAGGGAAGAATACGATAACTAGAGAAATCCGAGAATTTAAGAAACGAACCCGGATGAATTGTAAAATCCTTCATCTCATTCCACCTTTTTAGTGCAATTGGATCCACAAGCCACTTTTCGACAGAGAGATCGATTAGTTGTGTTTCGGATGAAGAAGCTTGCTTTAATTTCTTTTGTGGAGGAGCCATTAGAGTGGGATTGGAAGAAGAATTGAGTTCTAGGGTTAGGAAGGGTTTTGGATAGAAAATGTATGAAGAAAAAGTGAGTAGATGGTGTATAAAACCATTCATATATGACGTTGGAAAACAAAGTTGCTCGAGACCGGTCGACCGCATGGAATTCAACGGTCGACCGTTTTCAAACAAATGACAAAACGGTCGATTGGTGGATTCTAGCCGGTCGACTGGTTTGCCTGTAAGTTATTTTTTTTCTACTGCTTGCTCTTGTTACTGAATTTTAACGATCCATATTGAATTTATTCAAAAAAGAAGAGATACATAGTAGTACATGAAATAAATACGAGAATACAATCACAATATTAAAAAAATATAATGAGAGGCAGAGGAGTTGTGATCGGTGGACTCTTCTTTGACATCGTTAATGCGCGGTGTCCATGCGACCACTTTTCTTTTACCCCTTCTTTACGATTGTAGTTTTGTTCCCAAGAGTTTTGGCTTCTAAAGGATGAAGGTATGTGTGGCATTGGTTCATATACGCCATGTTTGTTTGAACCGCAAAAGAATGATGCCATTCATTCTAAAAGAGATAGACGTTCCAAAGTTAGTTGTTGCTCATAATGTAGCTGTCTTTGAAGATCGATTTGATGTTTTTGATAATGATGAATCTCGTTGATCTTCTCTCTAGTCCGGGGTGAACAGAACAGTGCTTTCTTCACCCGTTTCGAAGTTGGTGTATTGCCAGGAGTATGAGTGCATTTGTAATGACACTTTGATTTGTGTTTTGGTGTTTCGGGAGAGTAATAATCTTCCGGTTCAAAACTTGTAACAGAAATATTGGATTTTTGAGCACACTCATCACAAATATGTTCCATAATGAACTATATAAACTTTAGGCTTAGGTAGGGAGGAATGAAAAAGGAGAAATTTTGACAAGCTTATATAGAAGTTCCTATATATAGACTTGTGGATGAGAATTTATTAGGTAAACTTGGCCGGAGAAAAAATGTGAAGCTCATATTCACTTTTTAAAGATAATAATAACTAAAAATAGCTAAGGTTTTGATTGAACAAAAACCGGATGTGAAAAGAACTAACAACAATACAACATCAGTGATAACATTACTTATCAAGTTCTTTTCGAGAAATGAGACCAAGCTCACTACGTAATTTAATGAAACTAGACTGAAGTAGAGGCTTAGAGAAGATGTCCGCTAGTTAATTATCAGTTTGGACATATTCAAGACATATATTTCCTTTTTCGATATTGTTTCTAAGGAAATGATGACGGATATCAATGTGTTTGATTCAAGAGTGATTTACTGGATTCTTAGAAAGATTTATAGTACTTGTGTTATCATAGTATATAATAGAATTTGATAAATGTATATCAAAATCTTGAAGTGTTTGTTGCATGTATATTACCTGAATACAAGCGAGAGCTGTTGATATATATTCAGCTTCACACGTTGATAGTGAAACACAGTTCTGTTTCTGACTAAACCAAGAGACAAGTGATTTTCCAATAAAATGGCATGTACCACTTGTACTCTTTCTATCCGTTCGAGAGCCTCCAAAATCAGCATCGCGATATGATACTAATTCCAAAGGACATTCTTTTGGATAGAAAAGACCGAAATCTTTGGTATTATTAAGATAACGAATTATACATTTCACTGCTCGTGGGTATGATTCTTTTGGATCCGCTTGAAACCATGCACATAAACAAACACTCATTATTATATCTAGACGACTAGCTGTAATATATAGAAGAGAACCAATCATGCTTCGATATAATTTATGGTCAACTCTCTTACCATTTTCATCTTTTTCAAGACATGTAGTTGTACTCATGGGAGTAGGTTTACCAGATGTATTTTCTAATTTGAAGCGTTTGATAAGATTTCCATAGTATTTTTCTTGATTAATAAAAATACCATTTGAAAGTTGTTTGATTTGAAGTCCAAGAAAATATGATAGTTCTCCCGTATGAGACATTTCAAATTCTTTGGTCATAATATTTGCATACTCTTTGCAGAGTTTATCGTTTGTTGAACCAAAGATGATGTCGTCTACATATATCTGGATAACTAGAATATTTTTTCGAGAATGTTTAATAAACAAAGTTTGATCTACTTTGCCTATTTGAAATCCTGAGTTAATAAGATAGCTTCATAGTCGTTCATACCAAGAACGAGGTGCTTGTTTTAGACCATACAGAGCCTTCTTAAGTTTGTACACATAGTCAGGATATTTTTCATGTACGAACAAATGAGGTTGTTCGACATATACATCCTCTTTGATAAATCCATTTAGATAGCACTCTCGACATCCATTTGATAAAGTTTGAAATTATGGTGACAAGCAAAAGATAATAGGATTCTAATAGCTTCTAGTCGAGCAATTGGTGCAAAAGTTTCTTTATAATCGATGCCTTCTTCCTGATTATACCCTTGTGCTACTAACCTTGCTTTATTTCTGGTGATATTACCTTGTTCATCAGCCTTATTTTTAAAGACCCACTTAGTACCAATAACTGATTGTTCAATTAGTCTTGGAACAAGTTCCCAGACATCATTGCGCTCGAACTGATTTAGTTCTTCCTTCATGTCAATGATCCAGTAATCATCAATAACAGCCTCTTTAGGATTCTTAGGTTCGATGTTTGAAAGAAACGTGACATGACCCATTTGATTGAGTTGACTCCTTGTTCTGACTTGTGATGTTACTTCTCCAATTATATTTTGAGTAGGATGATCTCTTAATATCCTTGGTGGAGATTGCATCCTTGGTGGAGATCGTAACTCACATAGTTGAGGAATATTTTCAACAAGTATTTTTGAGTCAGAATCATTTGTGATGATAGGATTATCAGTGACTATTGTTTCGTCATCATATGATATATTTTGCGGATCCTGATAGAATTCATCAAAAGAGACATGAAGTGATTCTTCAGTAGTTTTGTTTCATTTATTAAATATACGATAGGGTTTGCTTCGTTCCGAATAACCGACAAATATACCTTCATCGGCCATTGGATCAAATTTACCGAGATGGTCTTTCGTATTTAAGATAACATTTAGAACCAAATACTTTGAAGTATGAGATGTTAGGATTTCTTTGGTTAAATAATTCATAAGATGTATTCTTGGTGAGAGGTCGAATGGATACACGATTCAAAACATAACAGGCAGCTGCAACGGCTTCTGCCCAAAAATGTATTGGTAAAGTAGTTCCATTCAATAATGTTCTTGCACATTCTTGTAAGGTTCGATTTTTCCGTTCTACAACTCCGTTTTGTTGTGGAGTTCTAGGAAACGAAAAATTATGATATATACCTTTCTTTGTAAAAAAATGTTCAAATTCATTATTTTCGAACTCTCCGCCATGATCACTTCTTATATTTTTAACTTTAAGCCCTTCCGATTTCTGAATTTTCTTGACGAAGGATTTGAAATGTTCGAAAGTGTCACTTTTTTTTTCAAGAAACTTGTCCAAGTGTAATGAGAGTAGTCATCAACAATTACAAACACATATCGACTATGGTTTATTGACTGAACTTGAGTTGGTCCGAATAAATCCATATGCATTAGCTCAAGTGGTTGTAATGTTGATATGACTTTCTTGTATTTAAAATAGGATTTAGTCAATTTTCCTAATTGACATGCGTCACAAATGTTGTCAACCTTAAAGCTTATTTTGGGTAGTCCTCTAACTAAATCGTTTTTGGCTAGCTTGTCGATAGTTCTGAAGTTTATATGACAGAAGCGTTTGTGCTATAACTATGGATCATTATCATTAGCTACAAGACACATATCTGAATTATGATTAATGTTCATATTCAGAATATATATATTTCTGTCTCTCTATCCTTCGAAAACTAAATTATGGTCTTTATCTAAGATACTACACTTATTATCTGAAAAGGAGAATGTAAAACCTTTGTCGCATAATTGACTAATACTAAGTAAATTGTGTTTCAAATTTCTAACTAGCATGACATTTGTAATAAGAGGTAAGTTAGATGTACCGCAATTTCTCACATCGCCTTTGCCGATGATATAGCCTTTTGAATTATCTCCAAAAGTGACGGAGCCACCATCTAAGTATGTAATATTTGTCAATAAGCTGTTGTCTCCAGTCATGTTCTTCGAGCAACCACTGTCCAATATCCACTTTCCTCTTTTCTTAAGTGGGACCTGCAAAAAATAAAATCAAGTCCATGATACTCACTTTTTATGGGGTCCTAAGAGTTAGGTCTTAGGAGTCCAAACCCATACGGGTCCGGTATCCCTTTTATACATATAATTAGAATTGAAATGCACAGAAATCATGAAATGCTGAATATATTTGTTCCCAATCAAACTATTATTTGTTTTAGGAACCCATATCTTGATGGTTTTGACAATTTTCTTTTTAAACTTCACAACTGATTTTGGCTTAGAATATAATAAACTAAGATTTTACTTAGATATATTATTTTTTATAACATCTTTTTTCTTGAGATGTTTCTTGGTTTCTTGTTTCTTATATCCCAAACCTTGTTTGTTTGAAGTAGATTGTGAACTTTCAATGATCTTTGTCAAATTTTCTTGACCTTTGTTGAAGTTAGAAACATTTTGAGTAATATTATCTAACTTAGTTTGTAAACTAGCCTTTTCTAGATCAAGAATTTTGACTTTTGCCTTTAGCTCATGATTTTCAGTAGTAAGAACATCATTTTTCTCTTTTTGAGTTTCAATTTCTTGACTCAAAAGAGATAATTGAGAGTCAATATTAGATGATGACTCTTGAAGTTTTTCAAGTTCTTCTTCTAATATTTTCTTCTCATCTTTTAACATATCTCGTTCAAACTCTGCTTTATTCAAATCAGCTCTGGCTTCTTTGAGTTGATGTTTCATGTCTTTATATTTGACTATCAATTTAGCATTAATATCGAGTACTTCATCAAATGTAGGAATTTGTACCTCATCTTCTGCTTCCATGAAACAAACATTTGCTTGTTCATCCTCCGTATCACTCTCACCTTCTGATGAAAACGAGTCTGAATCATCCCATGTTACTGAGAATGATCGTTTCTTTGATCTGTCCTTCTTGTATTTGAACTTGTCATTTTCTGACTTCTTCTTTTCTGGACAATCTTTGTGCATGTGCCCCTTTTTGTGGCAGTTAAAACATTCTATAGATGATGATGATGATGGTTTATTTGATCCAGTCTTCTTTTTGCTATAACGACTAGCTTTTCGTTGCTTTAGGAATTTTTTGAAACCCTTAGCAATGAATGCCAGATCTTTATCTTCAGACTTTGATTCATCTTCATCTTTTTCAGCATGGAATGCTACATTTTTCTTTTCTTCTTTTTGTTCCTTTCTAGCCTGCAAATTAGCTTCATAGGACATTAGATTTCCTATCAATTCATCTGGCTTCATGACGAAAATGTCATTAGCTTCTTCAATTGCTAATACTTTTCCTTCCCATTCACTAGCCAGAGAATGTAGAACTGTCGAAACAACATCAAAATCTGAATATTTTTGTCCTAAACCAAGTAGAGCATGGTGAATAGCTTGAAACCGTGAATACATATCATTGATTGTCTCATTCGGCTTCATTTTGAAATTTTGAAACTGATTTTTCAGCATGGCTATTTTGGCTTGTTTAACCTTGTTAGTACCTTCATGAGTGGTTTTTAGCATTTGCCAAATTTGATATGCAGTGGTATAGATACTAACACGGTTATATTCATTTTGGTCTAATGCACAAAACAACATGTTTATTGCCTTTGCATTTACGGCTATTGCCGTTTTCTCAGCCGGTGTCCATTCTGAGTAATCATTTTTTGGATTCACTATTTTCTTTTTGGGTAGCATTCCAGGCATCATAGCTATTTGATTGCATAAAGAATGCCATATGTGTTGCCCAATAAATATAGTTGAGACCATTAAAGAATGGAGGTCTTTGTGTTGATTGACCTTCTGCGTAAGTGGTAGTGCTGGTGCTTGCGTTATTTTCCATATTACTATAATATATCAAATAACTGTGTTATGGTTATATAATGACCGTGCTCTGATACCAAATTAAAGTGTGTGTACGTGGATCGTGTAATATGGTATATGACAGACAAGTATGAGATAATAACGAATCACAGATATAACAACGGAAAATGTAGTAAAATAGAAAAATCACACCAAGGAGTTTTATACTGGTTCAGAGCACCGTCCTACGTCCAGTCCCAGACTTCTATCTGGATTTTCACTAAAGAAACAACCTCACTTCACCCGAAGGAACATGTATACAACACCCGAGCAAACGAATGGGATTTCATGCCTCTAATAACACCGAGGACTTCAACACTTGCCTCTTAAAACACCGAGGACTTCAACAGAGATGAATATAATTGTTGTTGACGATATGTGTTCACAATAACACAATTTTTTCGCTTTTAGTACAGACTTCCTATAATCTTATCCTCAAATAGTATATTTGTGTATACGAAGATTTGGAAGTGGATATCGTATTGAATCCAAAGAATATTATATAAATTCTAGGATTCAAATGATATATTGAAGAATATGAGCACTTTAGCACTTAAAGAGTAAGAAATTGAGATCAAGAGAATAGAGATTAAATCAATAGAATTTGGTGGTTTGAAATGACAAAATCATAATGTTTATATAAGGAATAAATAGTTGTAACCATTTGTGAAAAGTTATAAAAAATGGTCATGATCATCGGTGAAGAGAAAGAGAACCAACTCTTGAAGAAATGGAAGTGTCTATACGAAAGGTTGCTTCTATTTAAAAACGGTCGATAGATTAAAAAGATCGGGTAGACAGGAATTTGAAAATATATACGTTATGTGTATATGTGTGCACGTTTATTGTGCAAATTAGGTGAAAACGGTCGACTGGTCCATTTCTGGGCGGTCGACCGGTTATGCCCAGTTTGCACAATCAATATGCATATATATATATACATATTTGTATATATATATTGATTATTTGAGGATAGATTTTAACATGAATAATACTTCTAAATAATCAACTTCTAAAGTAAAATACCATATGTAGATCTTCCCTTCTTGAAATCAATGAATATCTTCTTTTTGTCGATCACAACTATTCTTTTTGTCAGAAATCAAAACTCCATAAAATTCTTTACTCAACATATATTAAGTACCAAAAAAATGTCAAGTGGTTACATGCGGGCACAAATTTAACATGAGGCATAAAAATCATTCTAAATTTAACATAAGGCTTAAGTTTAACAAATTTATCAAATTCATAAAAATCATTGTAAAAACTATCATATAATACAATTGTATATGCAAGCACAAATTTAACCCTTGGTTTTTATGAATTTATTAGGTATGATTTTGTTCCATTTGCATTCATGTAATAAGTATGTTGCACTTAATTTTCCTCAAATACCTTAATCAACATTTTATTTACGATTTGTATAGGAAAAGACAAACAATCTATGATAGTATTGTTATGACACAAAAGAGCTAAAGAACTTAAGAAAGCATGGAAAATGGACTCTATTAGATAATTAGAAAAGAGGTTCAAAAGCATGAAAGCAACGATGGAGATGAATCAAGCGATAAAGCATAAAGTGGTGATGGTTTAAAAAATTCAAATGGGGATGGTTCTAAAGACTCAACTGGTGATGGTTCAGACGCTTCCACTAGTGATGGTTCAAGAGGCTATGCTGATTCAAATGACGGTGATAGTGATAGTGAGGAGGATGAGCTGGAAGGCCGAGAAAAGAACTTTGTCCTACACTGGTAGTTAATGGTCCATCGACTTCTAAAGTTACCAAAGTTATCCATCCTTCTCCAAGCATCAGTGATTCTATCCTTAAAAGTTTTGACATACACATAGCATATGGCCTGCGGAATAAGCATGAGGTATTATTATTTTGGTAGATCATACTTATTTTATATAATTTAATTTGTTAAATTTTATTTATTGTATTATAAGAGGGAGCCATTGAAATGCATTTCACATTGGAGAAAGCTATAAGAATGGAGTTTAAAGGACATGACTAGTGTTGTTGTGGCAAAGGTTAAAAATTCTGGTTTGTATAATTTAGTACAATATACATATATGCACGTTGATTATGTAATAATATCAACTTTCATCCAAAGATGACATCCAGAAATTAAATCTTTTTATATGTCATTTGGAGAAATGACAATCACTGAAGATGATGTTTCCTAAATCTAAAAAATTCTTGTAGTTGGTACTTGATTGTATAAGGAGAAGGATGATCTATATGCAATTGACTTATCCATGTAATATCTTGAAATTACTGAAAGAAGCAAGGGAACAAAACAAATGACTCGCTTTCGGTGAAACTTCATTTTTTTCATTGGATAAATTTGGTGAAAGAGAAAACAAAGAAGACGCAAACAAACATGCTTATGAGATTGTTGCTAGGGATTATATTCTGTATTTTTTGGGTTGCTATATTTTATGTGATATGTCTGGGACTAAGATTTTTCTTAATTGTTTGAGATGTTTAGACAACATGAATCAGTTGGGTGAATATGCATGGGTGTATGGGAGTACTAGCTTACTTACATTGACAGCTAGGTTTGGCTTCTAGACGTGATGTCAAGCAGATGGCGGGTTACTTGACACTACTAACTGTGAGTCTATTTTACTATTTTATATAGAAGTTTTAGTATTATATCCAGATATTCATATTTATTAATTTAGTCTTGAATTTCTGATCATTTCCCGATGCTTCCAAATGTTGTCCCAAGCAAAAACTATGATAACACAATGCCTAAGATGTGTAGATGACAACCAGTGAAAAAAATACGGTGATGCTACTTCTTCTATAATTCGTGTACGTGAACAACTTGATGATTTAACTGCACAAGACGTAAGTATTAATTACCCCAAAAATATATCTCATTTAATAATAGTTATTGCGTATTTTTAACCTTGTAGGTTTGTCAGGACCCTTATCGAGATGTGAGATCTCACTACCCATTACCTGATGTTGCATTTTTCAATGGTATTTTGTTATGTTTTGATATTGATGAACCGTACTATCCGCAAAGAGTACTTAAACAATTTGGTATTTGTCTAAGAATTCCTAGTAAACTAATTGAACTTACAAAAAATGTCGTAGATGATTGAACGCTAACCAATATAATGTTTCGTACGATAATTGTTTCCAATATGCCGAAAATTGGGAGGTTAACGTGTTACCCTCTAAATCAAGATTATCATTGGTTGTTGATCCGTGGGATTGTACTTCTAAATACATGTCATAGTATACGAGAGTGTCACATCCTATAGTTCATCATCCTGATTTTAGATAAAGCCGTAGTAGAAATGTTGATGTTGTTGAGAAATTGGTAATACTTAGTTTAGCTTGTTTTACCTTTTCCATTATACATCTCTAATTTAATCTGACATTTCATTTAAGAGAATTGCTGCTGGTACCTCTGTAGAGATGCTAAAGCAAAATTTGAGTTCTTCGCCACCTAAAAGAGTAGCAAAGTTATTGCAAATGGAACAAGCAGTTGTAGGCGTGTTGGAGGAATCTTTGAATGAACTAGAAAAACGTGAAAAATATAAGAAAAACATGCATGATCCATGGAATTAACTTATGGTTTTTAAATGGGTAATTTATGATTCAGCATTAACATGTGGTTTTTGAACTTATTGTTTTGTGATGTATGAACTTGTCGTTATGTGTAATTTATGAATGATGATACTGAATAAGTATTTAAGAATTTGTAGTTGCTTCTACTAAATGTTGTGTTGTACTAATATGAAATGTATTATCACGATCTTTGCTTCATTAATATGCATGAGTTTGATAAATATTGTTGTTTTCGATAATGAGACGATCTTGTTGTTGTTTACTATTATGAAATATTTTGGGTTGATAATGAGTGCTTCTTTAATATGGAATGAGTTCGATAAATATGTTCCTGATTTTTTTATAATGTTATGCTTCGTTAATATAGAATGACGTTGTTCAGTGGTACAAGTCCATGCCAATTTAAACTACCATGGAGTGTAACTGTCGAGTGAATACTAGCAATCAGTAAAACAGAGTGAACGACGATTAAACACCGTTATATTTTACTCTGTTCGGTTACTTAACATCAAATAAAGAGGGCATGGAAAGTTCTTGTTATACATATGCTCTGTTCGGTCCACTGTTTCAAATCTCGCAAATATCGCCCGAGATCTCCTCCTAGATCTCGTTTTGGGCTCCTTTCGAAACGAAACATCAAATATTACTTTAAATCTCTTTTCGAATATATCCCCAAGATATTGCAATATCGAACAATATATCGACTGAGACAAAATACTGAAATATCGTCCGAGATCTTTGTTTTTTTGATTAAAATTTAAATTTATGCCTGAACTAGAACTATAATTAAAAAACTCAAATCTAGCCATATCAATCTTTTGTTACTTTACATTTTGCACGTTAAATGACTATATTGTATGTTAGTATATGTTTTACAATGCTTATGAATTTCGTATTCATCTTTTTACAAACATGTTACTTATGAAATTATGTATTTTATGATCTATTTATGCTGAATTTTTTAATGTTTTGGATCCTTTTAATGTTTCCTGTCTAACAGTATTCCTGTTTTAAGCATATTACAATTTAGAGTATGAATGATCTTTTGCAAAATAAAGAATAATAAAGTTATCTTGCATTTCAAGTTTAAGTTACTATGTTTTTGATAACATTCATAAAAATCATTTTGTTGAAATATCATTTTTAACATATCATGTACCCCGACATTTTTCCGATATGAACTTTCAGACCCGAGATGAAAATCCGAGACGAACTCCCGAGTTAGACTCGTCTCATCCGAGATCTCCCCCAATACGACACCTAGTCTATAAAATCTCCAAGACGAAACACGACCGATATTCGAGATTTAAAACCTTGGTTCGGTCTTTGTATGTTGTGGATATAGACTTTGGTTACAAACCGAATATAGAGATAAAACATGGTGTTAAACCACCGTGACGTAATAAATCTCGATCCCACTTTAACTTCGGTGGTGGTATGCCGTGGCTTTGCATTATTTATGGTGCGTAACCACCGTAATAGGGACTTGCCAACTTTTAATATTTCAAGTGTCCATTGATTGGTTATTTTACACCGTTGAATATCTCATTGTTGAAGTTTTTAAAACTAGAGTCTCCAACTTAAATTTGACTTTCAATTGCCGTGTGAAAGTAAAAAAAAAACAAAGTGAGTTTTTTTCTTTCTCTGTTCGGTTATTAATAAACGTGGGTTCTTTCCATGTTCTCCCTTATAACGCCGACGGAACTGTTAAAATAGTCATGTTTCAATCCATATTTTTTTCGGCTACAATAGACTGTATAATCTCCTATTGTTCGGGTTCTAATAACCATATGAACGAGAAAATGAAATAGGGATGCCATGTATACTCTGGTTGATTGTTAATCGTTGTAGGTTGTTTCACTGGTCGGCCCATGAGCGCCATTCAGACTATTAATGCACTTTTCTTTATTAATGTTCAAGAATAATTTTGCATTCAATTCCAAAGTATATATCAATCAATTTGATGCCAAACTATATCATTCAACCAATGCCAAAGTATATAGTTTAATGCCAATATATATATATATATATATATATATATATATATACATCATTAACAAATATATCGATCAACGTATGAAATTCAATTTGATGTCATGTTCACTTGTTATCAACATACCCAAGTATACATAGATAAACTACTTACTATGAATCAAAAATCTCAACAAATCATTCCAAAGTACATAACAAAATGATATCAATACCAAATCATTTCAAGAAATCATTCCAAAGATCAAGATAAATGACATCAAAAAAATATAATAGAAATTCGTTCCATTAGTAATTTTAACAATACAAAAATCCATACTTTTAATAGTGTACCCTACTACACTACATAAAATGGTATACCTCGTAACATGAAACAGTTAAAGCCACTCAACTACACAAAACCATCTTCGACTATCATCTTCGAAGGTTTAATTTTTAGAAATTCTTTTTGGTGATCGACAAATAATTCATTCCTTCCTTTAGCCTCGACGCTTGCAAACATATTCCAAAAGCTAGCTGTCAGTGGGGTGGACGCAACATTTCTCAGTGTGTACTTTACAAAATGGCATTCTTGTATAAATGTAAAACAATAAATTAAGTTGATGTTTCATGATTCAGACCTTGTAACAACCCGAAAAAGCGGGCCAATTTAAAAAATTTATTTTGGCAATTTTAGCGAATTTTGAACATTTAAAATAGATTATTTTAAATAATATTGACGGAAAATTTATTTTGAATATAATTAGAACGTATATATTTATATACATCGTCGTTAGAATATAAATATTTATTTTAATTATAAAAGGAATTGAAAATGGCGCGGTAGTTCGATAATTCAATTTCAAACTTCAATTGAATGTACCGGGTGCAAAACAATCCAGATTTTAGTGAAACCAAAAATAATAGGATCTAATTGAGGATATCTTTCCAACGAATCTGAAAAATCGAAATTTCATAGCGGGAATCAAAAGTTATGCCCAGTTGAAAATTCAGAATAGTCGCTATGTAAATTATACATGGCCCAAAAAGTCAAATTTTGCATACGGATGAATTTGGACTCGAAACCACTTTCATTGAGTTCAAAATGCCGTTTAGAACTCCGAAAAGTATAAGCTTCGATATATTCCGATATCCGGAATAGTGGCAATTGGCAGGAGCTTTTCGGTTAGCAAAACATAGCCCTTAAAAAGTGAAATTTTGCATACGAGCTCGACGAGATAAATGTTTATGGATTCACAATGACAAATCATTGTTGAGTTCCAAATGGCGCGTCGAACGGAGTTAGTATGTGGCTGTGCGAGCTGAAACAGTTCAGAGTAAAACATGCAGTCATTTTACAAAGGAACATTATTGATACGACCTCAGAATTCGATTTCGTTTTTTTTTGGATTCGTATCGTCTAATAATGGTTAAATCCAAGAGGGCTTGACTTTTTGAGTTAGCATGTGAGCGTGCGAGAAGAAAAGGTGCGCCAAAATAGCATTTCTAGAGCTTATCTGAGCATTTTCGTGATTTTTTTTGAATGGTCAAACGAACTCGGAATTCGACGAAACTTGTTTCGTTGAACTCGTCTTCACGTCTACTATCTCGTGTCCGAAATCCGCGGCGATTGGAGATCGTTAGCGTTCAGGCGATACGCGAGAAACTAGCATATAAACACTTTTACTTCCTTTTCTTCTTCACTTTCTTTCTCTTCCTCTTTCTTCACAAAAACTCAAAAAATGGCCTCCTCCTCCTAGGTGCCGCTGCCCCCACCTCCACCGGCCTCACCAGCCCCTCCACCGCCGACCGCACCCCCTCTTCCTCCACCCCTCCTCCTTCTTCTCTCTCTCTCCAATTTGCAACCCTAGGCCCCAACCACCAACCACCACCACCGTGGGCCCCACCGCCACCACCCACCATCGAGCTCCCCACGCCCAATCAGGTCCGGCGCCCAACCCTAGCCACCCAACTCCAGCCGTGGGCCCCGCTACGCTCAAAAACTCATTTTCACCAAAATTCCCGTTTTGCACAAAACACCCCGGACTGTTTTGGCTTATATCTCTCAAACGGTGCGTTTTTGGCCAAAGTCCCTCTAGACCAAAGTTGTAGAGCACGAAATTCTCTTCGATTTGGCTATATGGAAGTCATGTTTTGGAGTTCGGAGCTGCTCGGAAAACGCATTCGAAGTCTGCTGTTCAAAAGCGGTAAAATTCGTGTACTTTCGCGAATACTGGCGAATTGGAGCATTTTCGGCAAAAAGTCCCTTAGGCAAAAGTTGTTCAGAATGCCGTGCTTGTGCTAGAAAATAAAGATGGATTGAAGATTTGAGCTTGTATGCGAAGTCTGGAGCTCGAACAACAATTCAGCAGTTCAGAAAAGGCGTTAGAAAAAAAAAGTGAGTTTTCTCCGCTTTAAAGCTTCTACAGTTTTAGACATATGAAGTAAATAAAAATATGATTTTTACATTATAGAGAGAATAAAAATCCGATTTTTAACTTATAGAAGATATAAAGATAAGATTTTTATATAATGTAGATATTAAAAAATATGATTTTTATATACATAGCAAGAATATAAAAATGTGATTTTTATATATGTAGTGGCTACGGGCAACGAAAGTGACAAAAGGCGAGAACGACATGATTTTCTACATAAGAAGAGTCGTGGTATAGGATTAGCTAATTGGTGAGAACTTCTCACTCTTCGATTTATCTTTCTAGTTATATATATATATATATATACTAGGATGCAGACGGTGTTTAGTAGCACCCAACACAATCGTCCACAGACCATGGACTTGTTTGTTTGGATGTGTAATTGGTTAGATTATTTGGGTTGAATTGAATTGTTTGGTGAAATGGAATGGATTTGATTGATATGTGTATGGTGTGGGCCATCACTAGACCGGGGATAAGGCTAGGCCTTGTCCCGTTTCTAGTATCGTGCCGTTATGCCGCCGAAATTTTCTAAAACAAGTTAGAAAAATAAAGATATCATTTTATTTGATAAATGAACCGAATAGAATATTCATAGGTTGAATAAAATAATTTTGTCGTTAAAATATAATTTTTAACGTGAACGTGAATAAATAAATATTCATTTACAAACCGGACGGTTTGTTTATGTACACCTATTTGAAGGACATTGATTGGGATGATAAATTTTACACATCGCCCAACTGCACAAATAAAATCTGTGTTTGATTGTTTGAAACCGCACACGGGTATTGGGATAAAACACGGCATACACTAATCCCAATAATTAGTTGTATGTCGATCGATTGATTGACAGGCTGTTATAAGCGTTAAATATCTATATTTGATGCTTATACAGTGTAGTGCACTTTGGACGATGGTTGATTATTTATCGTTGCTATTATATACATGTGTTGTATGGAATCCATATAATTAACTTTATATGGTAATTGATTGGGCCTCATTCCAATTTAGAAGATAAAGAATATTATAAAATAAAGGTTCATGTGTTGACAGTACTCATCCGTTGAGATTAGTCATGTGTTGAACGAAATATTTTAACAATAAAATTTACATCTTTATCATTATAAAATAAAGGTTCATGTGTTGACAGTACTCATCCGTTGAGATTAGTCATGTGTTGAACGAGATATTTTAACAATAAAATTAACATCTTTATCATATATAAAATTAGAAACTAATTGGAAAATAGATAAGATGAGTGGTCTCCTAGATATTAATCTGATGTTGGTTTCGGCCTTCGGGGTTAATATTCAGGGAATCGTTCTCTTACTAATTTACGGTTGGAGTCTGATTTAAAATCAAACGATAGATACCATAATTTTTATAAAATATATTAAATAACAAAAATAGTCACACGTGGACAGTACTCATTCGTTGAGATTAGTCATGTGTTGACAAAAATATAGATTCACGTATTGAATGGAATAAATATTCAATTGTTGAATAGAATAACAGAATTATTGAAATATATAAAGCCGTGTTGATTAGAGATGCGCTATTTTGACGCGAATGATATTTATATCGATTATATTCGTTTTTATAATTGAATTGAATATATAATGAATTCGAATTGAATTGAATAGAAAATGAATTGAAATGAATTTAAAACGAATTTATAAGGAAAAATTCAATTTTGATTTGAATTTGAAATGGAAGTAGAAATTGTTTTTGAAACGAATTTAAAAACTATTTATAAAGTTTGTTTTAAATAGAAATTGACGAAGTATATATTATATATATTATATATATAATATAATGGCCTGAATAGAACGCGCCGCGCCGCGGCAGTTCGCGAATTTCGACCATTGACTTCGAACGGATATTACGGGAGATCCGACCGTCGGATTCTCCTAAAACCGGAACCGTTAGGTTCGTATCGAAAGGAGCTTTCTAACGAATATTGGAAATTTGAAATCTAACGGTTGGATTTGGAGATACGTCCAAATCAAATTTGGAAAAGGTCGCTGTAAGTGCAGTTTGATGGCCATTGGTGGAAATCGACTGTACGGGCCTTGATAAAATTATTAAAAATATCTATAATTTGTGTGAAATCATAAGAAATGATTTGAGAAAAATTGGACTGAAAAATTCCACATTTGTAAAGATAAAAATAGATTTTTATCGAAATGAACTAGTTTTGAACTAAAATTAAAACCCAACTATTTTTAAATAAATAAATTGGATTTAAAAAGGGGTTTTAAATAATCGGAATTTCTAATATATTTGGTTGAAATTGAATTAGAAGTGATTTGTGGGTTTATCGTGAACAGTGTTTTAAATAACACTTGTTCTTTAACCCGATAATAAATAGAATGTGATTTGGGTTTGTTGTGAACTGTGTTTTAAATGACACTAGTTCTTTAACCCAGTAAAAGGAGTTTTAATGAATCTGCAATTAGATTGAAATGTGCATTGATAATCTAAATTATCAAATTTGGAAAATAAGCGAGAATGGAGTATCACCAGTTTTGCTCCAAAGCGATAGTTAAATCTTTAATTAGATTTGAACGTGAAATGGTAATTAATTTTATCGATAACACCGTGGTGTTAGATATGGAGTATTACCAGTTTTGCTTCATGGGATGAATAGGTTGGGGTTTGGGAAATAAAATAAATAATTACTCCGATGTGATTCGCTAATCTCGACTAGTTTGGAAAATCATAATTTGGTTTGAAATGACATCCAAAGGAAGATTAAAGAATAAATTTAAAGGATTTATCTTTGATAAAATTAATGGGAACCTTTCCCCAAGAATATGAAATTTAGAAACTAGCTGTAGGTTAGTTAAGAAGAATGGTTTCCTGGGTATTGATCTGATGTTGGTTTCGGCCTTCGGGGTTAATATTTGGGGAATTGTCCTCTTGTTGATTTACGGTAGTGACTAATGAATTGGAATGAGGTGTATGTTGTGTTTGTGTAACATTTGTTTTTAATATACGCGGGTTGTTCGGAAAGGCCGGGTTTATACCCATTCTGAATAACCGATTCGACGATAAGTCGAAGATGATGACGGTGGTCGAAGACCGGAAGTCTTCACATCGTTTGGATAATCACTGATGATCCTGATTGGGCTGTACACCCGAGAGGATGGAAATAGTTGGTGGTCGTCCAGACGTACTTGGAGATCGATGGATATGCGAGGAAAGTGCCTCTGGTTTCGTTCAGACCCAGAACGAACTTGTAAATGGATTGTGTGTCTGACATTGGATTTTATTCTGTGTTGATTGATTTCTGTTAAATATATATCTGTTTGGCGGCGGAGAATTTATTCTCTTGCTTAACGCCCTTCTCTGAGACGTACGAGCTTAGAGGTTATATATCGATAGATATCAATCGCATGGCATGAATTGCCTGTGTGGCATGCTGAGTTGCATGGATCAAGGCTTCTGTTGAAAAGCAAAGTCTTGTGGTTGATGATCAAAGCACGACCTACGTGGCAGCTTTGTGTATAACGTAAATTCGCGAGCCTCACACCTCGGTATGAGTTAAAAACGGGATAAGGACTGCAGGGAGAGCACGATGTTTCTTTCTAGCTTTGGTGGTGTCAATGACTTACCAGCCCTGACATTTATATACTTTTCACATATGTGGTTGTTGGATGAGGCGCCTCGATTTTAGGTCTGTAAGGACCGGGAAACGTGTGTTCAGGAATAATTAGTCCTCAAACGTAAGAGAGGACCGGCCCTGAAGATCCAAGGGTTACCCAGAGTGTGTAGTCCTGAGGCATTTGCTAGAGTGTCTCGAAAGCAGAGAGGAGCTTGCCCCTTGCCTCGACTCATGACGGAAATCCAATTTCCAATACGTGTATTGCGGTTTTAATTGTAGAACTAGTATGGCGACATGATATATGGTACCCATGCCGTCTATGATTGATATTTATGATTGAAATTGTTTTGACACTATACACTTATAATAGTATCAAATGATTTGTTTTAAACGTACCAAGCATGTTTGGCTATTATAAGGGAAAACCCTATCCTCCGGCTTGCGTTGCATTGTGTGATGGGACCTGGGTCTTATAATAGCTTCATTTTTCGAAAAAGCATTGCGCTGTTTATTCTATGCACTAGTATTCTTGGGAGGAAACCCGTTCCGTGTTATACGGCGTGGTCCCTTGAATTACTCTCTTTTAAAGTAAAGGTTTAAATAACCGTTTTAGTTCTCACACCAGTCACATGACTGACCTGGAGTTTATTGTTTTAACCTAAACTCTGGGTGCCCTTATTTTCTACGTGGGCAGCTAGTAGTTTTGGTTTTGCAGATTTATATTCACAGGATCCTGGTTTACAGCTGGAACGATGCTCGGAAAGCTCTGTATCCGTGTATCACCTTCATTTGTGCTTGTATTATTTTCCGCTGCTATGTAATTTATTGTAATCTCTGATATTTATCGAATGTATTTTATTTATTCATACTCTGTATATTCTTGTATTCTGATGGAATTGTTGTAATATATAATGAAATGTTCTTCTGTCTGCGTTCATTTGTGTGTTATTCTCGAAGTATCCGCTCTTTCCTTCACGAGGAAGTAACGGGTCCTTACAGTGGTATCAGAGCTTTGGTTTACAGAGCTCGAGAACAAGACACATTAGAACCATACGAAAGAATTCATCAGATATTGGATTAGTAATATCCAATTAGAATTACTCGTTAGAGATAGGATCAGTAGCATCCTAGAACGAGTGTGAAGAGTATATTTTTCAAATGAAAACAATTTTGTTTTGAAAATTTAAATCGCTTTATACGTATGTGAATATTTATTTATTTTGAATATGGACAATCGAGTATATAAAGATTTCGCGTATACGCGTCATGAACGTATATTCGAAGTTTTAATATACTGGATAGATATAGAATCACACTCTAGTCTCCCGGAGATGATGTTGATAATGACCATGGCATCATCAATATTTATGTTCGTGTTTCGAAGGTGTGGTTTCTATATACTTCCATCAGACTGGTGTGAGAACCAAAATATAGCTAGAATACATTGTTGTGAATTGGCATCAAAAACATGATTTTTGTATAGGTATCAAAATTATGAATTTGAAACTCTAATCCACTAATTGATTGATGTTTGTGTTGTTTGTTTGATAATTTTGAACCATTTAGCCTAATTGAACCAAATATTGAATTGTATTGAAAATTGGTCGTATTTGCATGCATATACATGTACTTACATTGAACAGGTCATAGCAAGGAGGCTAGAGCAGAGAATAAAATTTGTTTGCCCGACAAATAGGTACATGTTTACTATATAATTTACTGTTTCGTTTGGGTGATGATGATTTTATGAGCCTATTGGCTAGCCGCTTGGCTTTTTCTTTTTCTTTTTGAGATCAGAAGGCCTATATGGCAATTTCGGGATTTTCCCGTGGCTCCCGGTGCAGGGGAGGTTATGGCGAATTTTTTTGAAAATTCCGGGTGTTAGCCAAATTTTTGAAGAATTTGAAAATTCTCAGAAACTGAAAAGTTGGAGAATGGAAGCCAGATCGAACGTAGAGTTGATTAATCAAACCACTTTCGACTTTGTTCCTTTTCGGGGACGAAAAGTTTTAAGTGGGGGAGATTGTAACAACCCGAAAATGCGGGCCAATTTAAAATTTTTATTTTGGCAATTTTAGCGAATTTTGAACATTTAAAAAAGATTATTTTAAATAATATCGACAGAAAATTTATTTTGAATATAATTAGAACGTATATATTTATATACATCGTCGTTAGAATATAAATATTTATTTTAATTATAAAAGGAATTGAAAATGGCGCGGTAGTTCGATAATTCGATTTCAAACTTCAATTGAATGTACCGGGTGCAAAACAATCCGAATTTTAGTGAAACCAAAAATAATAGGATCTAATTGAGGATATCTTTCCAACGAATCTGAAAAATCAAAATTTCATAGCGGGAATCCAAAGTTATGCCCAGTTGAAAATTCAGAATAGTCGCTATGTAAATTATACATGGCCCAAAAAGTCAAATTTTGCATACGGATGAATTTGGACTCGAAACCATTTCCATTGAGTTCAAAATGCCGTTTAGAACTCCGAAAAGTATAAGCTTCGATATATTCCGATATCCGGAATAGTGGCAATTGGCAGGAGCTTTTCGGTTAGCAAAACATAGCCCTTAAAAAGTGAAATTTTGCATACGAGCTCAGAATTCAACGAGATAAATTTTTATGGATTCGAAATGACAAATCATTGTTGAGTTCCAAATGACGCGTCGAACGGAGCTAGTATGTGGCCGTGCGAGCTGAAACAGTTCAGAGTAAAACATGCAGTCATTTTACAAAGGAACATTATTGATACGACCTCAGAATTCGATTTCGTTTTTTTTTTTTTTGGATTCGTATCGTCTAATAATGGTTAAATCCTAGAGGGCTTGATTTTTTGAGTTAGCATGTGAGCGTGCGAGAAGAAAATGTGCGCCAAAATAGCATTTTTAGAGCTTATCTGAGCATTTTCGTGATTTTTTTTGAACGGTCAAACGAACTCGGAATTCGACGAAACTTGTTTCGTTGGACTCGTCTTCACGTCTACTATCTCGTGTCCGAAATCCGCGGCGAATGAAGATCGTTAGCGTTCAGGCGATACGCGAGAAACTAGCATATAAACACTTTTACTTCCTTTTCTTCTTCACTTTCTTCCTCTTCCTCTTTCTTCACAAAAACTCAAAAAATGACCTCCTCCTCCTAGGTGCCGCTGCCCCCACCTCCACCGGCCTCCCCAGCCCCTCCACCGCCGGCCGCACCCCCTCTTCCTCCTCCCCTCCTCCTCCTCTTCCTCCTCCTTCTTCTCTCTCTCTCTCCAATTTGCAACCCTAGGCCCCAACCACAAACCACCACCACCATGGGCCCCACCACCACAGCCACCACCCACCAGCGAGCTCCCCACGCCCAATCAGGTCCGGCGCCCAACCCTAGCCACCCAACTATGGCCGTGGGCCCCGCTACGCTCAAAAACTCATTTTCACCAAAATTCCCGTTTTACACAAAACACCCCGGACTGTTTTAGCTTATATCTCTCAAACGGTGCGTTTTTGGCCAAAGTCCCTCTAGACCAAAGTTGTAGAGCACGAAATTCTCTTTGATTTGGCTATATGGAAGTCATGTTTTGAAGTTCGGAGCTGCTCGGAAAACGCGTTCGAAGTCTGCTGTTCAAAAGCGGTAAAATTCATGTACTTTCGCGAATTCTGGCGAATTGGAGCATTTTCGGCAAAATGTCCCTTAGGCAAAAGTTGTTCAGAATGCCGTGCTTGTGCTAGAAAAAAGATGGATTGAAGATTTGAGCTTGTATGCGAAGTCTGGAGCTCGAACAACAATTCAGCAGTTCAGAAAAGGCGTTAGAAAAAAAAAGTGAGTTTTCTCCGCTTTAAAGCTTCTACAGTTTTAGACATATGAAGTAAATAAAAATATGATTTTTATATTATAGAGAGAATAAAAATCCGATTTTTAACTTATAGAAGATATAAAGATAAGATTTTTATATAATGTAGATATTAAAAATATGATTTTTATATACATAGCAAGAATATAAAAATGTGATTTTTATATATGTAGTGGCTACGGGCAACGAAAGTGACAAAAGGCGAGAACGACAAGATTTTCTACATAAGAAGAGTCGTGGTATTGGACTAGCTAATTGGTGAGAACTTCTCACTCTTCGATTTCTCTTTCTAGTTATATATATATATACTAGGATGCAGATAGTGTTTAGTAGCACCCGACACAATCGTCCATAGACCATGGACTTGTTTGTTTGGCTATGTAGTTGGTTAGATTATTTGGGTTGAATTGAATTGTTTGGTGAAATAGAATGGATTTGATTGATATGTGTATGGCGTGGGCCATCACTAGACCGGGGATAAGGCTAGGCCTTGTCCCGTTTCTAGTATCGTGCCGTTATGCCGCCGAAATTTTCTAAAACAAGTTAGAAAAATAAAGATATCATTTTATTTGATAAATGGACCGAATAGAATATTCATAGGTTGAATAAAATAATTTTGTCGTTAAAAATATAATTTTTAACGTGAACGTGAATAAATAAATATTCATTTACAAACCGGACGGTTTGTTTATGTACACCTATTTGAAGGACATTGATTGGGACGATAAATTTTACACATCGCCCAACTGCACAAATAAAATCTGTGTTTGATTGTTTGAAACCCCACACGGGTATTGGTATAAAACACGGCATACACTAATCCCAATAATTAGTTGTATGTCGATCGATTGATTGACAGGCTGTTATAAGCGTTAAATATCTATATTTGATGCTTATACAGTGTAATGCACTTTGGATGATGGTTGATTATTTATCGTTGCTATTATATACATGTGTTGTATGGAATCCATATAATTAACTTTATATGGTAATTGATTGGGCCTCATTCCAATTTAGAAGATAAAGAATATTATAAAATAAAGGTTCATGTGTTGACAGTACTCATCCGTTGAGATTAGTCATGTGTTGAACGAAATATTTTAACAATAAAATTTACATCTTTATCATTATAAAATAAAGGTTCATGTGTTGACAGTACTCATCCGTTGAGATTAGTCATGTGTTGAATGAGATATTTTAACAATAAAATTAACATCTTTATCATATATAAAATTAGAAACTAATTGGAAAATAGATAAGATGAGTGGTCTCCTGGATATTAATCTGATGTTGGTTTCGGCCTTCGGGGTTAATATTCAGGGAATCATTCTCTTACTAATTTACGGTTGGAGTCTGATTTAAAATCAAACGATAGATACCATAATTTTTATAAAATATATTAAATAACAAAAATAGTCACACGTGGACAGTACTCATTCGTTGAGATTAGTCATGTGTTGACAAAAATATAGATTCACGTATTGAATGGAATAAATATTCAATTGTTGAATAGAATAACAGAATTATTGAAATATATAACGCCGTGTTGATTAGAGATGCGCTATTTTGTCGCGAACGATATTTATATCGATTATATTCGTTTTTATAATTGAATTGAATATATAATGAATTCGAATTGAACTGAATAGAAAATGAATTGAAATGAATTTAAAACGAATTTATAAGGAAAAATTCAATTTTGATTTGAATTTGAAATGGAAGTAGATATTGTTTTTGAAACGAATTTAAAAACTATTTATAAAGTTTGTTTTAAATAGAAATTGATGAAGTATATATTATATATATAATATAATGGCCTGAATAGAACGCGCCGCGCCGCGGTAGATCGCGAATTTCGACCATTGACTTCGAACGGATATTACGGGAGATCCGACTGTCGGATTCTCCTAAAACCGGAACCGTTGGGTTCGTATCGAAAGGAGCTTTCTAACGAATATTGGAAATTTGAAATCTAACGGTTGGATTTGGAGATACGTCCAAGTCAAATTTGGAAAAGGTCGTTGTAAGTGCAGTTCGATGGCCATTGGTGGAAATCGACTGTACGGGCCTTGATAAAATTATTAAAAATATCTATAATTTGTGTAAAATCATAAGAAATGATTTGAGAAAAATTGGGCTGAAAAATTCCACATTTGTAAAGATAAAAATAGATTTTTATCGAAATGAACTAGTTTTGAACTAAAATTAAAACCCAACTATTTTTAAATAAATAAATTGGATTTAAAAAGGGGTTTTAAATAATCGGAATTTCTAATATATTTGATTGAAATTGAATTAGAAGTGATTTGTGGGTTTATTGTGAACAGTGTTTTAAATAACACTTGTTCTTTAACCCGATAATAAATAGAATGTGATTTGGGTTTGTTGTGAACTGTGTTTTAAATGACACTAGTTCTTTAACCCAGTAAAAGGAGTTTTAATGAATCTGCAATTAGATTGAAATGTGCATTGATAATCTAAATTAACAAATTTGGAAAATAAGCGAGAATGGAGTATCACCAGTTTTGCTCCAAAGCGATAGTTAAATCTTTAATTAGATTTGAACGTGAAATGGTAATTAATTTTATCGATAACACCGTGGTGTTAGTTATGGAGTATTACCAGTTTTGCTTCATGGGATGAATAGGTTGGGATTGGGAAATAAAATAAATAATTACTCCGATGTGATTCGCTAATCTCGACTAGTTTGGAAAACCATAATTTGGTTTGAAATGACATCCAAAGGAAGATTAAAGAATAAATTTAAAGGATTTATCTTTGATAAAATTAATGGGAACCTTTCCCTAAGAATATGAAATTTAGAAACTAGCTGTAGGTTAGTTAAGAAGAATGGTTTCCTGGATATTGATCTGATGTTGGTTTCGGCCTTCGGGGTTAATATTTGGGGAATTGTCCTCTTGTTGATTTACGGTTAGTGACTAATGAATTGGAATGAGGCGTATGTTGTGTTTGTGTAACATTTGTTTTTAATACACGCGGGTTATTCGGAAAGGCCGGGTTTATACCCATTCTGAATAACCGATTCGACGATAAGTCGAAGATGATGACGGTGGTCGAAGACCGGAAGTCTTCACATCGTTTGGATAATCACTGATGATCCTGATTGGGCTGTACACCCAAGAGGATGGAAATAGTTGGTGGTCGTCCAGACGTACTTGGAGATCGATGGATATGCGAGGAAAGTGCCTACGGTTTCGTTCAGACCCAGAACGAACTTGTAAATGGATTGTGTGTCTGACATTGGATTTTATTCTGTGTTGATTGATTTCTGTTAAATATATATCTGTTTGGCGGCGGAGAATTTATTCTCTTGCTTAACGCCCTTCTCTGAGACGTACGAGCTTAGAGGTTATATATCGATAGATATCAATCGCATGGCATGAATTGCCTGTGTGGCATGCTGAGTTGCATGGATCAAGGCTTCTGTTGAAAAGCAAAGTCTTGTGGTTGATGATCAAAGCACGACCTACGTGGCAGTTTTGTGTATAACGTAAATTCGCGAGCCTCACACCTCGGTATGAGTTAAAAACGGGATAAGGACTGCAGGGAGAGCACGACGTTTCTTTCTAGCTTTGGTGGTGTCAGTGACTTACCAGCCCTGACATTTATATACTTTTCACCTATGTGGTTGTTGGATGAGGCGCCTCGATTTTAGGTCTGTAAGGACCGGGAAACGTGTGTTCTGGAATAACTAATCCTCAAACGTAAGAGAGGACCGGCCCTGAAGATCCAAGGGTTACCCAGAGTGTGTAGTCCTGAGGCATTTGCTAGAGTGTCTCGAAAGCGGAGAGGAGCTTGCCCTTGCCTCGACTCATGATGGAAATCCAATTTCCAATACGTGTATTGCGGTTTTAATTGTAGAACTAGTATGGCGACATGATATATGGTACCCATGCCGTCTATGATTGATATTTATGATTGAAATTGTTTTGACACTATACACTTATAATAGTACCAAATGATTTGTTTTAAACGTACCAAGCATGTTTGGCTATTATAAGGGAAAACCCTATCCTCCGGCTTGCGTTGCATTGTGTGATGGGACCTGGGTCTTATAATAGCTTCATTTTTCGAAAAAGCATTGCGCTGTTTATTCTATGCACTACTATTCTTGGGAGGAAACCCGTTCCATGTTATATGGCGTGGTCCCTTGAATTACTCTCTTTTAAAGTAAAGTTTTAAATAACTGTTTTAGTTCTCACACCAGTCACATGACTGACCTGGAGTTTATTGTTTTAACCTAAACTCTGGGTGCCCTTATTTTCTACGCGGGCAGCTAGTAGTTTTGGTTTTGCAGATTTATATTCACAGGATCCTAGTTTACAGCTGGAACGATGCTCGGAAAGCTCTGTATCCGTGTATCACCTTCAGTTGTGCTTGTATTATTTTCTGCTGCTATGTAATTTATTGTAATCTCTGATATTTATCGAATGTATTTTATTTATTCATACTCTGTATATTCTTGTATTCTGATGGAATTGTTGTAATACATAATGAAATGTTCTTCCGTCTGCGTTCATTTGTGTGTTGTTCTCAAAGTATCCGCTCTTTCCTTCACGGGGAAGTAACGGGTCCTTACAGACCTTTTCGGTGAGGATATAAAGCAATTGATTGCTTATGTGAAATATAAACGACTACATGATTAAATGCATTTGCTATCATATATCATGTCTCAGGCATTATCATCCAATTAGAAGATGAGCAATTAGTAATATAACAATCCATGACCTCTTTTAAAGTGGCAAGTTTGTACATATAAATGTCGCGCATACAAGTCTTAATATTGATTGATTTATGATAAAATGATTTTTCTTGATTGAATCCAATCATTATTTAAGTCGTCCACTTTCTCCGCTACACAACGAAGCCCACAATTTCCATCACGAGCAATGTCTTGAATATTAATAATTTATTTGTGATAAAAGATCAAAATGAAAAATAACAAATGAAAATTACCATTCAATGATGAAGGTACCTTTATATCGAACTCTAAAACCTTGGGTTAAGGATTTCCACAAGTAGTTGTCAATTTCTTTGTAACACTGGATTGAGAAAGTTTTTCTTCTATATTTGTCGTGAATACAAAGGAGGAGGATTCTCATTTTATCGATTGAAATTGTTTCTTTTTCTAATCAGTTAACTTATTTTTCCTCCTAGCTGGTCTTACTTTGTGTTGAGTGGTTTTAGGATCTAACGTGGAAGTTGTTCATGGTAAAGCAATTTCTTTTATTTTCTACAACAGTACTTTTTTTCTTTTTCCATAAAAGAATCAAACAATTTTTTGAAATACAAGAATTCTTAGAGTATGAAGCAGCTCCGTTGACTCCTCAATTTTTGGAATATAGTTCAGCTTCCTCCAATGCTCGTTTATCATGTATAGTGGTAACGGAAGACCTTCGTGGTAAAATACAAACATTTCATGGGTAGAAGGAAAACCACACATCACCCGATTAAGATAATCACAAGCTAAAGGTTCTATACTCACATCTTTAATATTTGCCAACTCTTTCACAATTAATTCACATGCATAAAGCGACACTCTACCACAGAGATTTGTAGATGAAGGAATTTGATAAGATTTTTTTGTTGCTCCTAAACTTCATTCTAATGATGCTTTAATTTGTGTATGTTGTATGCACAACATATTATTCATTTTGACCAAACTACATAAAATGTCGTTTTGACATACAAAGATGGTTTTTCAATTGAGCATGTGAAGATTCCGCTCTTGTAATTGACATATTGCATCGATGTTTTATCTTATCTGTCAAAGCTAAACGTACATATTCTTTATATGGAATCCATTCATTTTCAGGATAGTTCAAACTTTTTGGGAATTCTTTCCAATCGTGTTTGAGATGAAACGTCCCGAAATCCCCATTACGGGAAAACCCCGAATTGAATTTAGAACACGATGCATTAAAACACAAACAGAAGAACATTTCATTACTATTACAACAATTTATATCAGAGTACAAGAATATTCTAGAGTATGAATAAATATTACACACTGGAAATACAATATCAGAGATTAAGAATTTACATAGCAACGGAAAATAATACATAAGTACAATGCGTAGCAGAAAATAACAACTAACATAAATGAAAGAGATATACGGATACACAGCTTTTCGAATGTAGCTCCAGTTGTAATCCAGGATCCTATGAAAAGAAGTATCTGCAAAACCCAAAATTACTAACTGCCCGTGTGGAAAATATGGGCACCCAGACTTTAGGTAGAAACAATAAACTCTGAGTCAGTCATGGGACTGGTGTGAAAACTAAAACAGTTATTATCTTGATTTTAAAGTTAGGTAAATCATGGGACCACGCCATATGACACAGAACGGGTTTAGCCCCCATGAATACCAATGCATAAAAATAACAACGCAATGATAAATAGACAAATGAAGCTATTATAAGGCTCAGGTCCCATCATACAATGAACGCATTCGAGGATAGAGCTTTCCCTTATAATAGCCAAATATGCTTGATCCGAGAAATTTCATCTTTTATTATTACTATAAGTGAAGAAATCAACTTCAAATATAAATGTATCAATCATAGGCGGCGTAGGTACCATTATATTACGTCGCCATATAAATATTCAGAACTAAAATCGTGAAATAACGTATTGGAAATTGGGTTTCCATCTGTGAACCAAGGCAAGCGATCCTCCTTACCAATCCGAGACTCTCTAGCCCGAGCCTCAGGATTCAGTCGCAACTGCACCAGCGGTTAGCGTCAGGGCCGGTCATCCATTGATGATTGGCAATACAATAAACTATATGTTAGCCAATTCTATGGAACCTACAAAATGGGTCAGTGTGTCGACCACTTTAGAGCCACTAGTGACTCATATCATATCCAAGCCTTTCAATCGGCCTGAATTCTGAGGTACCTCGCTTTCCATCAAATAATATGCAACATCCACATAAGTAAATAGTCTGGGCCCATACCATGACCTTACACCAGCTAGAAACTAACATATGTCCATTTTCCTGAGGTACTCATCCCATTTCTAGTTCATACCGGGGTGTAGCTCGCGAGTTAACGCTACACAAAGCAATGCTAATTAAAGTTGTGCTTTGATCATCAGCCAGGAGGCTCTGCTTTTCAACAAAAGCCTTGATCCATGCAACTCAACATGTCACACTATCAATCCATACCATACCACTGATTTCCACCAATATATAACCTCTAAGCTCGTATGTCTCAGAGAAGGGTGTTAAGAAAGAGAATAAATTCTCCGCCACCAAATAGATATATATTTAGCAGAGATCAACGAATACAGTATAAAGGAATACAATGTCAGACACACTATCCATTTGCAAGTCCGTTCTGGGTCTGAACGAAATCGAAGGCTCCTTATTACTCGTCCCATATGTCCAATACAGGAGAGAAGCCCTCGCATATCCGGTCGATCTCCAAGTACGTCTGGACGATCACCACTTATTACCTTGTCTTAGGTGTACATCCCAATCAGGACATCAGTAATCATCCAAAAGATGTGAAGATCTCTGGTCTTCGACCACCGTCTTCATATCATCGACATTTGGTTGTTGTATCAATTATTCAGAACGGGTTAAACCCGATCTTTCCGAATAACTAGCGTATTTTATAATCAAGTTCTATAAAAACACATCAAACGCCTCATTCCAACTGGGAATATTCTTTTATTCAAATATTCATATCTTTAGAGAAAGGTTCCCATTAATTTTATCAAAGATAAATTCTTTTAAATTTATTCTTTAATCATCCTTTGGATATAAATTTCAAAAGATTTCATTAATTATTCGGGATTATCGAGCCTTACCGAAGTAACCATTTATTTTATTATCCCAATCCCAACATATTCATCCAATGGAGCAAAATTGATAGTACTCCATATCTAACACCCACTGTGTTATCGGTAAAATTAATTATCATTTCATGTTCAAATCTAATTAAAGATTTAACTATCGCCTGGAGTAAAACTGGTGGTACCCCATTCTCGGTCACTTCTCAAATTTGGCAAATTTAATTACCATTTTCAATCTAATTAAAGATTCATTAAAACCCCTCTTAGTTTTAATCTCCAAAAATCATTATTTAATGATTATTCACATTTAGGAAATATTTCCTGTCTTTAACTGGGTTAAAGAACTAATGTCATTTAAAACACAGTTCACGATAAACCCAAAATCTTCTTCCATCAAAATGGAATCTACACAGAAATCACAACAGTGTATAATCGATATAAATTCCCGTATCAGACTAATAATATAAATGGAATAGTGGCAAAGTCTTTTAAATTCTATAAATAGTAACGGTCTTCATTCACAGAAGCTCATCTCGATTATTACCAAATCAAATTTCATTCAATTCCAATTTAATCTATTAAATTGGAAAGCTTTACTTTGGAAAATTTCCATTAAATCTATATAAAAAGATTTATAAATTCCAAATCATCTCTTCACTGTTAATTGGGTTAAAGAACAAATGTTATTTAAAATGTCGTTCACGATAAACCCAAAAATCCAATTTCATTTCAATTCCAGTTAAATATTAATTAATTGGTAAACTTCTCTAAATCTTATTTAAAAGATTTATTCTTTTCTCATCGGGGTTTAAGAACAGTGTTATTTAAGACATCATTCACGACAAACCCAAAACCCAATTTGATATTAAATACAAGGCTATAAACAGAAATTAAATTGGCTTATATTCAATCTAAATTTTGAAACTAACGGATATAGCATTAGGAATAACGATATCTGTATCTTCCAAATTCCCAAAACAATATCTGTATGATCACAAAACCCAATATCGAAATATTTCGAAGATTATTTCCATTTAAATCCATTCCAACTCATATGCTGGAATTCTTGGTTATTTCAAAACCATTTACAGATCCAATTTATTTATTTAAAAACATTGGATTTTTTTATAGTTAATAACTAGTTCATTTTGATAAAAATATATTTTTATCCTTTCAAATCTGGGATTTTTCACCCAAAATCTTTCCAAATCATTTATTATGATTTTACATAATTTTTCCATATTTTTAATAATTTTATTAAGACCCTTTCAGTCAGTTTCCAATAACGGCCACCGAACTGCATCCATTGCGACCTTTTCTGAAATTGATTTGGAAATATTTTAAAATCCAACCATTCAAATTTAAATATCTTATATCCATTGGAAAGCTCTTTTTGATACGAACCCAACGGTTTTGATTTTAGGAGCATCCGACGGTCGGATCTCCCGTTACGTCCATTTGAAGTCAGTGCTCGAAATTCGCGAACAGTCGCTGCGCGGCGCGTTTGATTCAGACCATTAAAAATATATATATATATATAATATATATCGTCGATTTTCGTTCAAAACATATTTTATAAATCGTTTATAAATTCATTTCAAAACGATTTTAACTTCATTTTCAATTTTAAATCAAAATTGAATATTCTATGTCTTTATCATATCAAAATGATAATATTTTCAAAATATCTGATTTTGAAATCCATTTCCTTTTCGTATCCATTTATAAAATGAAAAAAATCGATATAAAAATCTATTCGATTTAAAATAGCGCAAATCTACTTAACTCGGCTCCATTCACTTTAATATTTTCGTATCCATTTAAAATCGGACATCAAAATCACATTTTGATTATTTATTGAATATTATTTCAAAATAATCGTTACTTTTAAAATGTTCATTATTTTAAAATATTCTTTATTTCTGAATCGGAATGCGACTCAACCAATTACCATATAAATTCAGTAATATGGATTTCATACGTTGCATGTATTCAACAATAATGATAAATAATCATTAATCATTCAAACATCCTCCAAAGTGCAATTTACAATTGTATAAGCGTTAAAATAAATAAATAACTCTCATCACAGCCTGTAAACCCCTAGATTGACATACAACTAAATATTGGGATCAGTGTATGTCAAATATCATCCCGATACCCATGTGGGATTTTCAAACAACAAATACTGATTATTATCTGTACACTTGGGCGATGTGTAAAATTTATCGTCCCAATCAATATCACTTAAATAGGTGTACATAAATAAGTCGTCCGACTTGAAAATGGATATTTATTCCAATTTCTACTATTTAAATTATAAAGGAATAATTTTAATTTTAATTTTAATTTCAATTTCCACAATAATATTAACAATATTTTAATATGTTAATCATTCCAACATTACAAACAAAATACAATACAGTCAATTAAATAGTCCATGGTCTGTGGACGAGGGAGGTGTGCTAACAGGCACCGTATACAATTTATAATGATTAAACTGATAAAAATCTACACTAGCAATTCTATATATTTTTATACATGAATACAAAAACGTGATAAAATAATTTTCAGTGAGGAGTTCTCACATTGGTTTCCACTCCATCATTCTTTATTTAGCGATTTTATTTCTGTCGAATTTGAATATGCCTCAAATTCAAATCTGCTTTGTTTTCGTTCTGGTCAGTTCCATGTTGTAGCTCTCATTTTTCTGAATCTAACGCAATTCAAATTTCTTGATTGTGTTTTTGTTTGAAAAAGTTACGGTTTTTTAAACATTCAATTACAATTTAAAATAATTAAAATATAATTAATTTAGTTACTTTGATTTTTTTCCCAATCCCACGTTTTACCCTTCTTCCTCCCATCGCTATTTACCAGTTTCACGAAACCCATCCGCTCACCTTAACTTCTCCTCACGCACGCCTCAAATACTTCGCCTGAGCCCGATCAGGAACCACGACATGGAAGGGCTACATGCCACCTCCCATCACCTACAAGGGCACCGAACTCGGATTGCCCCAAAGCCACCAAAAACCGTTCGAACGACGAGCTATTGAGGCCAAAAATCTCGCTCGACAGTTAACAACTTCCCATCAAATCCATATCACAACGAAGCCCACCCTTTTTGAAAGCAAAAATGTGTGATCTTCTTAAAAGAAGAGAGCACACATATAAATTAGATAAAAACGAGTCAACAAATACAAGTATACAAATATAGTCCACAACAAAGCCCACACTCAGATCTAGAATTTTTGTTTTGGAGGCATAATTTAATCGAAACTGATTTAGAGTTTTTCATGGAAGAATTTGGGAGAGTTTCCGCCATTGATAACCTCCTGACAGCGCATAAAGGAGGGATGGCCTAGGGTTTAATTTCTAAAGCTATTTATATTTATTTATAATGTTATTCAATTCTTATATTCCAAACGTTGAAAATTTTCAATCCTAACTCCAAATCAAACCCAACGATTGTCTCCCCAAGCTAAATACCCCCATTCCGGACACAATGGGATATGTTTCGTAAGCCAATTCTGCTGTTTTGATCAGTTTTGTTTCAAATTAAAATATAAATCAATATATTGAATTTTAAACGCACATTTTAATTTACCGGGGCCACATACTGACTCCAAAAATTACAGAAAAATAAATCTAGCTATGTTTTGACGATACAGTCCTAACAACTTGCATCACAGGGACCTTATCAATCCAAAAGAAAAATAAAAAGCCAAGCAGCTCATTAATCATCAAACCCCAATAAATACAGTAAATACGTACCTATTTGTCGGGCATACAATTTTATTCCTCTTCTTAGCTTCCATGCTATGACCTGTTCAATATATATACATGTGTATGTATGCAATTCCAATCAGTTTTCAATTTAGTTCAATGTTTGACTCAATTTGGCTTTATTTACCTTTCATTTCCATATTGGCTACATTAATTATCGTTCTAATATTTTTTTATTAGTTAAACTAATAATCACATAACACAACCAGTAATCCGTTAGTTGATTAACCTTTCAAACATATAACTTCTGTATATACTCAAAAATCATATTTTTGATGCCAAATCACAAACAATAAATTCTAACTAGGTTTTAGTTCTCACACCAGTCAATTGGAAATATATAGATATCCCACTTTTGAAATTCGAACATAAATTTTGATGATACTCGAGTAATCATCAGAATCATCTCCGGGCGACTTAAGTGTGACTCTATATCTACCCAGTATATTTGAGACTTCTAGTACACGTGGATCAGACGTATATTAAAAATATGCTTATACTCGATAGTCCAAAATCAATTTAAAATAAAATACTCATATACGAATAATGAGATATAATTTTCAAAATTAAATTTGTTTTTATAAAATAGCACTCTTCGAACTCATTCTAGGGTATTACTAACCATATCTTTAACGAGTCATTCTTATAGGATATTACTAGTCCTAACTCTGATGAATTCTTTCATTTTGTTCTAATGTGTCCTTCTCGAGCTCTTCAAACCAAAGCTCTAATACCAAAACGAAACATCCCCAAATTCCCCTTACGGGAAAACCCGGATTGAATTGAGAACACGACGCATCAGAACACAAACAGAAGAATATTTCATTACTATTACAACAATTTACATTAGAGTAAAGGAATATTCCAGAGTATGAATAAATATTATACATTGGAAATACAATATCAGAGATTAAGAATTTACATAGCAGCGTAAAATAATACATAAGTACAATGCATAGCGAAAAATAACAATTGACACAACTAAAAGAGATATACGGATACAAAGCTTTCCGAATATAGCTCTAGCTGTATTCTTGGATCCTGTAAAAAGAAGTATCTGCGAAAACCAAAACTACTAGCTATTATAAGAGAAAAATCACGGGACCATGCCGTATGTCACGGAACGGGTTTATCCCCCATGAATACTGGTGCATAAAAATAACAGCGCAATGCTAAAGAGAAAAATGAAGCTATTATAAGAGTCAGGTCCCATCACACACTGAACGCAGTCGAGGATATAGTTTTCCCTTATAATAGCCAAATATGCTTGATACGCGAAATTTCATCTTTTATTATTACTATAAGTAAAGAAATCAACTTCAAATATAAATGTATCTATCATAGTGGCATAGGTACCAATATATTACGTCGCCATATATATTTAGAACAAAAATCATGAAATTACGTATTGGAAATTGAGTTTCCATCTATGAACCAAGGTAATCGATCCTCCTTACCGATGCGAGACTCTCTAGCCCGACCCTCAGGATTCAGTCGCACTGTACCTGCGATTAGCGTCAGGGCCAGTCATCAGTCGATGATTGACAATATCATAAACTATATGTTAGCCGGTTCCATGGAACCTACAAAATGGGTCAGTATGTCGACCACTCTAGAGCCACTAGGGACTCAAATGATATCCAAGCCTTTTAATCAGACCGAATTCTGAGGTACCTCGCTTTCCATCAAATAATATGCAACATCCACATAAGTAAACAATCTGGGCTCCATACCATGACGTTACAACTAGATAGAAACTAACAAGTGTCTATTCCCCTGAGGTCCTCATCCCGTTTCTGGTTCATATCAGGGTGTGAAGCTCGCGAATTAATGCTACAAAAGTTATGCTAATTAAAGTTGTGCTTTGATCATCTACCACAAGGCTTTGCTTTTCAACAAAAGCCTTGATCCATGCAAACTCAGCATGCCATACTGTCAATCCATATCATACCACTGATTTCCACCAATATATAACCTCTAAGCTCGTATGTCTCAGAGAAGGGTGTTAAGCAAGAGAATAAATTCTCCGCCACCAAACAGATATATATTTAGCAGAGATCAACGAATACAGTATAAAGGAATACAATGTCAGACACATTATCCATTTGCAAGTCCGTTATGGGTCTGAACGAAACCGAAGGCACCTTATTCCTCGTCCCATATGTCCAATACAGGAGAGAGGCCCTTGCATATCCGATCGATCTCCAAGTACGTCTAGACGATCACCACTTATTACCTTGTCTTGGGTGTACATCCCAATCAAGACATCGATAATCAACCAAATGATGTGGAGATCTTCGGTCTTCAACCACTGTCTTCATATCATCGACATTTAGTCGCCGTATCAATTACTCAGAATGGGTTAAACCCGGTCTTTCGGAATAACTCGCGTATTTTATAATCAAGTGCTATATAAACACATCAAACACCTCATTCCAATTCAGAATATTCTTTTATTCAATTATTCATATCTTTAGGGAAAGGTTCCCATTAATTTTATCAAAGATAAATCTTTTAAATTTATTCTTAATCATACTTCGGATATCAATTTCAAAAGATTTCATTAACTAGTCGGGATTATCGAGCCTTATCGAAGTAACCATTTTTTTATTATCCCAATCCCAACCTATTCATCCCATGGAGCAAAACTGTAGTATTCCATATCTAACACCCACTGCGCTATTGGTAAAATTAATTACCATTTCACGTTCAAATATAATTAAGGATTTAATTATCTCCTGGAGTAAAATTGGTGGTACCCCATTCTCGATCACTTCTCAAATTTGGAAAATTTAATTACCATTTTCAGTCTAATTAAAGATTCATTAAAAACCCCTCTTAGTTTTAATATCTAAAAATTATTATTCAATGATTATTCAAATTTAGGAAATATTTCCCATCTTTAACTGGGTTAGAGAACTAATGTCATCTAAAACACAGTTCACGATAAACCCAAAATCTTCTTCCATTAAAATGGAATCTACACGGAAATCATTATAGTGTATAATCGATATAAATTCCCGTATCAGACTAATAATATAAACGGAATAGCGACAAAGCCTTTTAAATTCCATAAATAGTAATTGCCTTCATTCACAAAAGCTCATATCGATTATTACCAAATCGAATTCCATTCAATCTATTAAATTGGAAAGCTTTACTTTGGAAAATTTCCATTAAATCTAAAAAAAAAAGATTTATAATTTTCAAATCATCTCTTTACTGTTAATTGGGTTAAAGAACAAATGTTATTTAAAACGATATTCACGATAAACTCAAAAATCCAATTTCATTTCAGTTCCAATTAAATATTAATTAATTGGTAAACTTCTCTAAAACTTATTTAAAAGATTTATTCTTTTCTCAACAGGGTTTAAGAATAGTGTTATTTAAGACACCATTCACGAAAAACCCAAAACCCAATTTGATATTAAATACAAGGCTCAAAATAGAAATTATATCAGCTTATATTGAATATCTAATTCTGAAACTAACGGATATCGCATTGGGAATAACGATATCTTTATCTTCCAAATTCCCAAAACAATATCCGTATAATCCCGAAACCCAATATCAAAATATTCCAAAGATTATTTCCATTTAAATCCATTCCAACTCATACGTTGGAATTCCTGGTTATTTCAAAACCATTTACAGAACCAATTTATTTATTTAAAAACATTGGATTTTTATTCTAGTTAATAACTAGTTCATTTTGATAAAAATATATTTTTATCCTTTCAAATCTGGGATTTTTCACCCAAAATCTTTCCAAGTCATTTATTATGATTTTACATAATTTTTCCATATTTTTAATAATTTTATTAAGGCCCGTACAGTCAGTTTCCAATAACGGCCACCGAACTGCATCCATAGCGACCTTTTCTGAAATTGATTTGGACATACTTTAAAATCCAACGGTTCAAATTTAAATCTCTTATATCCATTGGAAAGCTCTTTATGATACGAACCCAACGGTTTCGATTTTAGGAGAATCCAACGGTCGGATCTCCCGTTATGTCCATTTGAAGTCAAAGGTCGAAATTCGCGAACGGTCGCTGCGCGGCGCGTTCTATTCAGGCCATTATATATGTATTTAAAATATATATCATCGATTTCTGTTCAAAACGTATTTTATAAATCGTTTATAAATTCATTTCAAAATGATTTTAACATCATTTTCAATTTTAAATCAAAACTGAATATTCTATATCTTTATCATATTAAAATGATAATATTTTCAAAATATCTGATTTTGAAATCCATTTCCTTTTCGTATCCATTTATAAAATGAATAAAATCGATATAAAATCCAATCAAGTTAGAATGGTGCAAATCTACTTAAGTTGGCTCCATTCACTTTAATATTTTCGTGTCCATCCAAAATCGGACATCAAAATCACATTTTGATTATTCACTAAATATTATTTTAAAATATTCGTTATGTAAAATATTCTTTATTTCTGAATTGGAATGCAACTCAACCAATTACCATATAATTTCAGTTATATGGATTTCATACAACGCATGTATTCGACAATAATGATAAATAATCATTAATCATTCGGACATCATCCAAAGTGCAATTTGCAACTGTATAAGCGTTAAAATAAATAAATAACGCTCATCACAGCCTGTCAACCATCGATTGACATACAACTAAATATTGGGATTAGTGTATGTCAAATATCATCCCAATACCCATGTGGGGTTTTTAGACAACAAATACTAATTATTATTTGTGCACTTGGGCGATTGTAAAATTTATCATGACAATCAATATCACTTACATAGGTGTACATAAACAAGTCGTCCGACTTGTACATGTATATTTATTCCAATTTCTACTATTTAAATAAAAAATCGAAATATAATTTTAATTTCAATTTCCACAATAATGTTAACAATATTTTAATATGTTAATCATTACAACTTCACAAACAAAACACAATACAGTCAATTAAATTGTCCATGGTCTGTGGACGAGGGAGGTGAGCTAACATGCATCGTATACAATTCGTAATAATAATACTAATAAAAATCTACACTGGCAATTCTATATATTTTTATACATGAATACAATAACATGATAAAATATTTTTCAGTGAGAAGGAGTTCTCACATTGGTTTTCGCTCCGTCATTCTTTATTTGGTGATTTTATTTCTGTTCAGATTTGAATTTGCCACAAATTCAAATCTGCTTTGTAACAACCTGGATTTTTCGGCTATTTGAATTCGAATATTTATTTATTTTTAAATATTTATTTGAATTATTTATGGAAATTAATATCAAATTCATTAATTTAACGACACCGAATGTTATATTTATAATTATATTAAAACGAACTCGAAACTGCGCGGTAGTTCGTAAAATTTAATTTGAACTTCAATTGATTATATCGAATCCGTTTTAAGTCGGATTTCGGTGAAACAAGAAACATCCGAATCGATTTGATAAGATTTTCCTAATGAAGCAGAAAAAACGAGTTTTCGTATTATAGATTTTGTTTTACATCCAAATCAAAATTTCAAATAGTCGTTGTGAAATCATTTATTAGCCATAACGGATTATTTAATATAATTAAATATTGGATTTGAATTTGAACAAGCTATTTGAGGCGTAGTCATAATTAAATTTTTAGAATTTTTCTGTAATTTTTAATTAATTAAATAAACAACTTTTTATTTGTAGTATTTTGCACCCTTTATCAGCATTTTGAGGTTTCACAATATAAGCTAACCTACCGATATTATTATATATTTGTGATCATGACACAGTGCTGAGCGCGATGGTATATTTATTTCTATCAATAACACATCGTATGTGGAAAGAGTTTTATACAACATGGTACATTTAAACAAAAATATCGTTACTCTTTACGAAAAAAATTCAAATCAAAAGAATAAGATAAAATATAATCAATAGCTTTGTTTGAAAGCTATACAGAACCTTCCCTAGAAACCACCTCAACTCTTTTCTTGAGCGCCACACAACTACCCTATCGCTCATGCTAAATTTCCCACCTACTGCTACAGCTAAGATGACAACCATGAAAACTTGGGAAGACGGTGCAAAAAAAATAAACAATTTAATTTGCTTTTCTTTTCTTGGCGACCACACTTTCTGAAATCCTTGGTGGCCACGTTTCATTGAATGCCACGTTTTTACTCCTATATAAAGCTGCTGCTTGCGTTTCATTTTCTTTTACTTCCTTCTAGCTGAAGGGATCCTCCAACTTCGATGTACAACTGAAAATCAAAATAAATTTATAAAATCCTAAATCCATATCTTCTGAGATCGTTGAACCATGTGCCTCACTTCGACATGGGTGATGTGGGGTTTCCTGAGATTGCAGTTCGGAGTTTTTCAGACAACGTCGGCCTAGAAAGGACCTTGTCAGAGCTAGGGGGAGCGTCGATGTTTGGTGGCGGACTGTTTGAAACATGAAGCATCAGTTTGGGTGGCGTGAATACTGGGTGGAGGGGAGATTTCCATCGTAGGTCAAGGGTTGGTTTCGGCGCGGGGACGCAGCATGGAAATGTGATATATATTTGGAGAGACAGGAAACAAAAGGGACGGTGATGACCGTAGAAAGGGGAAAACTCGGTTCAATGAAGGGTGGAAATTTTGGACAGAAGTAACGGTTAGAGGAGAAGGGAGTGGAGCAGTGATGTCCATGCAGTATGGACGTATCTCTTGGGAGTGGGGAGTGTG
Organism: Allium sativum; assembly: GCA_030737875.1. Taxonomy (NCBI): domain Eukaryota; kingdom Viridiplantae; phylum Streptophyta; class Magnoliopsida; order Asparagales; family Amaryllidaceae; genus Allium; species Allium sativum. The sequence continues at coordinate 4,038 of JASFAX010002339.1, read as the reverse complement.
GGTTATTTTATGCAAATAAGGTTGCGGTTTTTCTTTGGAGTTGTTTGGAGATCCTCAGGAGCACTTTATGCAGACATGCGTGGAGAAAAACATGGCAGTGGGTGAAGTTTGGCATTGGCACGACGCTCGGTGATAGCGGTATGGGTGGTGTACTAGAGCGAGATAAGCAAGGGGAATCACAGATATGGTTTTCTTTGCTACAGGAGATTTGTGTTTTGTTTCATGTGGGAAGAACATGCGGAAGGCTTTACAAAACAAAGAGTGCGAGGTCAGTCACTAGTAACTTGGCAAGGGGAGGTGGTTGTGTGTACGAAACCGTGAGTGAGGAGGGGAAGTTCATGAATGGTGCAACAGTAGAGTAAAAGCATGGACGTCGGAAAAAGAAATCGGTGTGGAGCATGTATAGGAGGGACAGGCGAGTAGGTGCTGCAAGTTAAGGGTAGGAGGATGTGTAACGTGTGGATAAGGTGGGCTTTAAGTTTACATGGTAGGCTGAGATGGGCCTTACATTTTGTTTAGAAGAAAAAAAGGGGGAAATCATGGCGTTGGAAATACAAAAAGGTAAGAAAGCCTGGTAGCTAGCGAGCAAAAGGGAAGACGGTTTGGGAACGTGATTAAGGGATGTTAAAGTTGTTAATTAACGTAAGTTAATTAATTTATTAAGTAATTAATTATATAGCTATTATCTTCTAATAAGGATAACTTTTACATCCGATTACAGAATTGAACGAGATTGGACCCATTCGAATCATATCAGCGAAGGCTATCCTGTTGAGCAGTTTCGAACAGGAACCGATGAAATCGTGAATTTACGGAAATTAAATCTCATGTTAATTATTTTAAAAATCAAAGTTATGTTAATTTTATTTAAATTTTATAACACCAGTAAATTGCCTGTATACGAACAGAAATGCGCAAAACCGGATCCGATGGAAGTGCAGTACAGAGTACTACACAGCTGTGCTGGTTCGAAAAGAATCAGAAGCAACCAGAATTTCGTACAATTTTCAAATCTTGTTTAAAATTATACGAACGCGGTCCGTCAATCATAAAAGAAAAAAAATGAGTTTATTCTCACACTTTTCTGAAATACTATGATGTGATTACATTCATAGAATTAAATTTAATTGCTTCCAATTAGTTGATTGGATGCTTTGGATGCCTATGGTTGATTTAATGATTGACGTTAATTATATTATCTTCATTTACATGTGATGTTATGAAATATTACAATGGTCTATGATGCAGGGAAGAACAAGTAGGGGGAATCAAACCGGAATTCCCAAATATTTAGTATGTGGTTTATTTCATATTATATATGAACTGGTTAAACCCCGTTGACATTTAAACCTGTTGATTGTTGAATATTGTTGAGTTTTGAATCAATATATAGGATTGGTGAGGAATTTATAGCAGATGGCTAAAATACAATTATTTTATAGAGATCGATTCACTGTTAGGTGAATCGCTAGAAAAGAAGTTATAGGATTTATTTATAACCGAATATATATTTTTAAATATATTATTTTAAGTGAAGTTTTAAAAAGGGAACAAACCAACCACATACAAACATTGATTGGTTTAACAAAAATCTACCGTGCGCGAAGCACGTGCTTTTTAACCAATTTGTAAACAATTGTATTTAGCTAATTCAAGTGACCAGAAGTAACGTAACAATTAGAACGGGTTTACATTGATATTAATTTAATGGAAATCAAAGTGAATAGAATTATTTAGATTAATTAATTATTAATTAGTTTAAATGACAAGATCAATAACGATTGACTAACCGGTTGATCACGCTTAGAATTGAACAAGTTAACGACGTTAACTGAAATTGTTTATTTAATTAGTTCATTAATTTAAAGAGGGTAGTAAATGGTTAAGTAACCTATTTTAATTTAAATGTTGAAACTTGATTATTAGTCATTTATTAATAATCGAAGTGATAATTTGGAATGGGAAATATAGTAAGGAAAGTTTGAGAAGTTTAAAGCCGTGTTTATAGTTATTAAAGCAAGTTAATATTTATAATGAGAAATCGAAGTTTTAACTTGATTCTAACCGAATTATATTTAAACTGAAATCTATGAATCCAAGTTATGTGAACTTATAAAACCCTAGTTTTATTGAATATAAATAGAACGAGTTATTGATCAGTTGGGATAACTGATTTTCTGAATATTGATCTGACGTTGGTTTCGGCCTTCTGAGTTAATATTTAAGGAATTATTTTCTGATTGATTTACGGTTAGTAACTAGTGGAAATATGAAATGAGAAATCAAACGTAAGCCCAAGTTTGAATTAAAGTAGTTAAACGAAATAAGTTATCAAGATGTGATATGAAACCACTATTGTAAAGAAGAGATGATATTTCGTTAAGATAGAATTAAAATGGGATTTTGCTGAGATATGGGAAATGAGTACCAGATTTTGTATTACAACTGATATATATCTTAAGATGAGAACGTTGTTAATCAAGGCCTGAGAGGTAATTAAAATACCCCAACCTGAACAACTTCAGGATTATCAAAGGATGATATTAGTCATAATGGTGAGGATGTTACAGTAAAATATTTTGGGAAAATAACATCGTAACGTTATTTAAAAGATTTGGAAATATAATAAAAATAAAATAAAAAGGGCTTGAATGTACGAAATAATATCCCTAAAATAAAAGAAATAAGAAGAAGATTGGTGGAAATATAACGGTATTTTCAAAGATAAGGAAATGAGTTTTAAATGGGATTATTCTGAAGAGGATGAGGGGTGACTTTGATATTCAAATAACAAAGCCAAAGATGTTGTAATGATTGTTTTAAGAATGGTAGGATGAATCGATAAGATAATAAGAAATATTATAACAATGTTTTGAAATGGTAATTGAAGGTTGAATTTGATATGATATTAAGAGATTTTCTAGGTATATAAGTAAAGGATTTGAGTATGATTTATATTAAACAAATATATTATTTTTGGGTATTTCAAGTGATATATTATTTTTAAATGGCCAAGTGATGCTGTGAACTAAACCAAAGGATCTGTTTGTTTTTATGGTTGTTTATTTTGATAGTTAAATAACCGACTATCAAAATCTGATCCAACGTTATTGGTACGGAAAGACCGGGATCGAATTTATATTCGAAAACAATTCCGACCAATAAATACGAAAACGTGGAAGGAGCAGATCGAGATGGAGCAAGTGAAGACCGCAGATCTTCATGAAACGGAAGAGTTACTTACGATCTCTGGCTGATCCCTAGAGATATACTGTGATTCTGTCGTCATTGAAATCTACGGGTTGCAAGGAATTCTCGTTGCTGATCCATGGGGCGATTCCTATATTGGATGCAGTAGGAGAGTACCTTCGGTTCATCCTGTTCCTGGATGACTTGTATGGACGATGTGAATAGTGCCAGATGTTACAAAAGTCGATTTTAACCTCAAGCCCCGACAACCGGGAAATGACAAAAATTGGGCAGGCATCATGGCTATGTGGTTCGCACCCATTAGGGTGTATTGTCATTATCTAGAGAATATTCATATTTGTTACTTCTTTTCATTTCTGTATCTCCCGAGGAAAAAACGGTAGCTGCGCAACCGTGAGGTGACAATATATTCGATACACTCAAGGGAAATGAGTGGTCGGTCATGTGTGGGCCGGGTTGCAAGACGTTCTTGTTGAACCCAGTGTATTCGCCTCTAGAGATACACTGCCGGCAGGTGGTTCCATACCTTGTTATAGTCGGAATCCAATCTCCAATAAGCCCCTGCGGTTTTGTTTGTATACCATATATGTGGAGCGTGAGATGCAAACGTTCTGCTAGATTCTATTTATTTGTATTTAGACACTATTATAATATCAGAAGAAGATATTGATTTCAAAATGGTTTGGGTTATAGTAAGGTAAAACCCGTCCGTGTTTATGTATGGACTGGTCTTACTATTATCTTTTGTTTCAAAAAGAATTTTCTAAGTTAAACAAGTTGTTTGTTGTATGAATTTATCACTGAAAGTATTTCAGACTGATCCGGGTG
>JASFAX010002338.1:0-46380 GCA_030737875.1 Allium sativum | reverse complement strand
TCGAGTTCAAACGAAGGAGTTATGATCAAATTAAGATGGACGGTTTTTATATTAATTAATTAATTAAAGAGATAACCTTTCTTCCCTCCTTCTGTTTTATAGGCCGACACTTCCAAAATTTGTTCAACTTAGGGCTTAGGTTTGCTCGTGGATCGAGGCTTGAGAGGTCGATCAGACAGGTGGTGTTGGGGAGGAACGGTCAGCGCTTCGATGGGGGGTGGCGGTGGCGAGCTCGGTGCACCCTGGTGGGCCGGCGCAAAACGGCGGGTTTTGGGGCAGAAATCCTCCGGTCTCGGGCTGCTAGGATTGATCAGGTGGTATGGAAATGAAGAGGGAGAGAAGGGCTTCGACGTGGTGTCCGGGTGGAGTTCTAATTCGCAGGGATGAAGGAGAGATTAGGATGAGAAGTTTCGAGCTCCCATGGCGATTGAACGAAGGGGGCGGCCGCCACAGAAGTGAATAGTATTTTTAGGGTTTAAATTTTCCTCTATTATTTATAATATTTAATTGCTATTTTACAAATAAGTCTGTAACTTTTAAACCGATCCATTTCCAGTACAGCAGAAAGTGACCCTAGCCAATAACCCATATTCCAGATCCAACGGGACAGGTCCCATCAACTCAAACAGCTGTCTATGGCCTGTTTTATTTAAATTTAATAATTAAATCCTTAATTATTTAATTTGTCTGCATAAATAAATTCACCGAGGCCACATACGGACTCAGAAAAATCTAGAAAAAATATATTTGTCTTTGTTATGACGATACGATCCTAAAAAAAATAATTTGGTCGAATTCTAAGACTGTTTGAAAATGGCTATTTTTTCAGTCGATTAAATTTGACTAAAACCGACAAAACACATTTTCCTTCGCCACCTCACATATTAATTCGAAAATTCGAAAATTGAAACCTAGCAATAATTTGACATTCCAATTCCAACAAAAGTGGTTTCGTCGAAAATAGAGATCGTTTGAAAATTGACTATTTTCACTGGCTTTAATATTATTAAAAATGAAATTTTAATTTCTGCCACATTTTTCCACCAAATTATTTAAAATAAAAAATATTAAATTGGTTCGGATTTTCCGGGTCGTTACAATCTCCCCCACTTAAGAGTTTTTTCGTCCTCGAAAAGGAAACGAAGTAAAGTAGGAAACAAGACGAAAAATGTAAATTGGGTAAATGTACCTTAACACAAGAGTTATTCGGAAGATGTCCACTCTGCACTTGGGGTAAGCCTTTTTGATGCTATCCTCTGTCTCCTAAGTACAGTCTCTAGGATCCCCACTCCATTGAACCTTGACTAGGTTGATCCTCTTATTCCTCAAAATTTTGGTTTCTTTGCCAATGATCTTAATCGGGTCTTTTCTCACTGTTAGATTCGGAGCAATATCGAGGACCTGTTGATTTAATTCATCCTTAATCAGATCTGGATCATGCACATGCTTGTGGAGTTGAGACACATGAAATACATCATGCACCCCTGGTAACCTGTCAGGCAGCTGCACTCTATAAGCGAGAGTACCAATCCTTTCGAGAATAGGAAATGGACCAATGAATCTTGGTGCCAAACTTTCCGTCTTCCCAAAACGAATCACGCCTCTCAAAGGAGAAACCCTTCAAGTACACTCGATCACCCACAGAGAATTCTAAATTTCTTCTTCGCTGTCTGCATAGCTCTTCTGTCGGCTTTGAGCAGTCAGCAAGCGTTTCTTAATCAAGTCAACCTTATCCGATGCTTCACGAACCATGTCGGGGCTCAAGACTAGTCAATTGCCCGACTCCACCCAACATGCCGGAGATCTGCATGGCCTGCCATATAGTAATTCAAACGGTGACATCTTTAAGCTTGCTTGGTAGCTATTATTATAGGAGAATTCCACCAAGTGCAAGTGATCCTCCCATGAACCGCCATAATCAAGAATGCAAGCTCGCAACAAGTCTTCAAAACATGGTTCACCCTCTCAGTCTGGCCATCTGTCTGAGGGTGATAGGCAGATCTCAGATTCAACTTGGTCCCAAGCTCTTCTTGGAAAGCTTTTCCAGAATTTGCTGGTAAATAATGGATCCCGATCACTGACAATGCTTTTGGGAACCCTATGTAGTCTGACAATCTCTTTTAAATAAAGCTGTGCCAAACTACGAGCTGTTCTATTGGACCGAACAGGGATGAAATGGGCAGACTTTGTTAAGCGATCCACAATCACCCATATGCTATCGTTGCCTTTTCTGGTTCGAGGCAAACCATCAATGAAGTCCATGGAGATTTCCTCCACTTCCAACCTGGAACACCCAGCAGTTGCAACAAACCGGCCAACTTCTGTTGATCACTTTTAACTTGCTGACAAGTGGGACATCTAGCAACATAAATAGAAATATCTCTCTTCATGGACCTCCACCAAAATGTGCGCTTGAGGTCGTGATACATCTTGCTTACCCCAGGGTGAACACTAAGCTTAGATTTATGACATTCATCCATAACCTCCCTTCTGAGCTTAGAGTCCGTACGGGACACAGATTCGGCCTAATAGCCTCAGAACCCTTGTCATCAATTTGGAAACTGGTGGTTTCTCCATCCTGAATTCTTTTGATAATCCTATGAATAAATTTATCATTCTTCTGAAGAGCAAAGATTTTATCAATCAGAGTAGGAGTGATAATGAGATTGGCGAGAATAAGCTTGTCATCATCTGCATTCTTTCTACCGAGCGCATCGGTCACAATGTTGGCTTTCCCGAGAGTATATAGGATATCCAGATCATATGATGCAAGAAATTCAACCCAGCGTTGCTGCCTCATATTCAAATCTCTTTGGGTAAAAAGATGTTTCAAGGATTTGTGATCCGTGTATATTTCAAACTTCTCACCCAAGAGATAGTGCCTCCATATTTTAAGAGCAAACACAATGGCCATTAGCTCAAGATCATGCGTGGCGTAATTCTTCTCATGCGGTTTCAGCTGGCGGCTAGCGTATGCGACTACTCTATCTCTTTGCATTAGCACCACCCCAATACCTTAAATAAATAAGGGATAACATGTTAAAATGAGATTTGACATTAAAAGAAAATGTTATCTCTGACATGTTGATTTATAAAAGAAACAACCTTGTTTAGAAGCATGTGCCATCTATGATGGTCAACAAAGGAGCATTGGTCAACCTCTTCTTTAGCTCTTGGAAAGCTGTCTCGCATTCCGGTGTCCAATTGAATTTCGTATGCTTTTTGATCAGGTTTGTCAATGGGCAAGCTACCTTCGAAAAATCTTTGACAAATTTCCGATAATAGCCAGCCAGTCCCAAGAAACTTCTGACCTCTGTGGGAGTTCTAGGCTGCTTCCACTCTTGGATGGCTGAGATCTTTCCTGGATCTACTGAGATGCCTTCCTTTGATACAACATGGCCGAGGAATTTCGCCTCTTCTTGCCAGAATATGCATTTGGAAAATTTGGCTTTCAGCACAATTCTTCTCAAAATCTCCAAGACTTCTCTCAGATGCTGTTCGTGCTCAGCACTGGATTTAGAAAAGATGAGGATGTCATCGATGAACACGAGCACAAATTTATTTAAAACATCTCTGAACACTCTATTCATCAGATCAACAAAATACGCTGGAGCATTACATAGACCGAAGGGCATTACTAGCCATTCATAAAATATATCCGGTCCTCTAAAAGCAGTTAAAGGCACACACTCTTCTGCAATGCGAAGTTGATGGAAGCCTGTAGCTAGGTCCATCCTAGAAAATACTCGTGCTCCATGCAAGCGGTCAAGTAAGTCATCAATACGTGGCAGTGGGTATTTATTTTTCAGTGTTTGTTTGTTGAGATCGCGGTAATCCACACATAGCCTGAGTGTACCATCAGATTTTGGGACGAACACCACTGCTGCACCCCATTCTGAGAAGGTGGGCTTGATCAGACCCTTCCACAAAAGCTGCTTGGTTTGATTTCTCAGCTCCCCTTTTTCTTTTTGCGACATTCTCCGAATGGGATGTACGACAGGCCTTGCATTGGGAGCTAAATCAATTCAGAAGCTGATTTCTCTATGCGGAGGTAAGCCCTCAACTTCTTTGAATACATCAGCGTAATCTTTGACGATAGGGATATCCTCAATAGAAGTAGAGGCAACTTCTAGAGAAGACCAGAATGTTTTCCTGTTGGTGGCTGAGCCATGGCATGGGATACATACATTCCCGAGATTAGTTTTAACTTTGACAATTCTTTCGGCACATTTGACTTCGGCCTCATATTTTGTCAGCCAATCTATCCCAAGAATAACATCATAACCGGAGAAACTCATAACGATCAAGTCAAAGGGAAACTGGTAGCGAGAATAAGAAACAGGTACTCTATAATACTGATCAAGAATAAGAGAACCTACTATCGGGCTATTAGCTCTAATCAGATTTTTGAGTTTTCTTGGTTTTAGTTTCAACTTTTTAATTGCATCATTAGAAATAAAGCTTCATGCAGCACCAGTATCAAATAAGACAGTAATAGGGATGTTCTTAATATTAAGCGTACCTCCTAAGATATCGGGTTTACTAGGCCCCTCAGTCGAAGCTGGTGCATCTGCTCCCTCATAAACATGTGCCACCTAAGCATTCCTTAGCAGTGGCCAGTTCGCCTTAATGTGCCCCTATTGATGACAATTGTAGCATTCCCTCTTGTCCTGAGAACTCTGGCCACGATTCTGAGGATTCGGGTTACGGTTCTGGCTAGGTCCTGAATCATTTCTCTTGACCTTTTTAGGTGCTCTACACTCGTAATCAAAATGTCCAATCTTGCCGCAGTTACAGCATGTCACCTTGCTCCTGTCCCTCTTCTTCCCTTGGGGCTTAGCGGTAGAAGAATTGCTTGCCTCCGGTTTCTTGTTAGCCTATTCCTTCTGGTTGTTGCCTTAACTTTTCCCTCTATCCTTCGGTCCGGACTCGTCATTTTCCTCGTAGCGGCACACCATCTCTACTACTTCATTGAATGGAAGTTTGATATGAGCGGTGACTCGGTTCAAATATTTCTTTGACAGACCCTTGATAAAAAATTTATTCTTCTCTACCGGATCTTGAATCAAACCAGGAGCATATCATGAAAGCTCATCAAACTTCCTCACATACTCAGAAACGGTCATATTCCCTTGCTGTCGGTTAACGAACTTCTCGCGCAGGCGCTCTCTAGCTTGTGGGGGAACATACTTGTCATTGAAAAGTTCCTTAAATTTTGCGTATGACATATTGGCCACGTCATTGCAGATCTTGACCATATCCCACCAACGCCCGGCTTCATCCATTAATTGCCATACTGCCAGGTAACGCTTTCGCTGATCTTCTAGTTCTAAGCCCTCTAGGATCTTTTCACAATCTCTAAGCCAAGCTTCTGCATGAATCGCAGACTCTCGCCCCGTGAAGGGTACACCTCCTAGGTTTTTGAATTTCTTTGACATTCTCTCCAAATCGAAGGGCTGTGGAGGTGGAGGTGGTTATGCTACGACCTCTGAAGTATGTTGTTCCTGAATGAGGGGGTCTCGTCTCTAGCTTGCCCTCCAGCTCCCACTCGGGCTCCTCCTCTGGCCCAGCCTCGAGTTCCACCTCGGGCTCCGCCCCGGGCTGTTCTTGCTCTAGTATCCATTTAAATCAGTCTGTACCATCAAGGAAAGAGTTAGACCAACAAAAATGAGAATTTTCAAGAAAAGATAAGATAAGGACAAAATGAAAAGATGATGATGTAATAACTGATAAATAAGTGCTATTCTGCTGTGCTCATTCTAGGACATTACTAGTCCTATCTCTAATGAGTTACTCGCCTTAGAATAATGTGGATTCTATCTAGATGAATTGTTCTAAATATGTTATATTCCGAAGCTAAGGTTAACATTAGGCTCCGATACCAACTGTGATGACCCCAAACTTCCGTGGTTCAAAAGTAAGGATAATCATTTTGGAGTACAACATATTTACAACAGAAACAAATCTCAGATAATTATCATAACACATAAACCATTGCAGCGGAAATAAATGTCATCAGCATCATAATATCCAATACATCAGAGTACGCAGTACAGGATACAACTTAGCCAAATAAAGAGTCTCAACAAAAGGGAAATAAGTTTCAATGGAAAAGAAACAAGTCTCAAACTCCATTACATACATCAAAGCTACAGAAGATAAAATGTTTCAAAGAAGAAGTAAAAACTAGAGAAAAGGTCTTCTTCTTCTTCCTTCCAAGCAAGCTCCAATCAGAATGTATCATCTGAATGTAACGACCCAGATTTTGAGCGACTTTGGTTATCGACGTAAGCTCGACGTCGATAACGAAAACATCGAAAAATCCTGGTAATTAGTGAAAGAAATTAGAGGGTGAGGAAAGATAAGATAGAAACTTAGAATAGAAGAAGAAGAAGAACACAACATCAGAGTAACACGAACCTCACAGCGGAACGAATAACATATAATAGATAACATAATTTTGAAATATAATAGTTATGTATACAATAGCACTTATCAGAGGACAACACTTACAACACAGCGGAAATAAACTATAGCTATATGATTCTGAAGCCTCCTGCTCCAGCTCTTCAATGTATCTGCAAATCCCGACTACTTGACTGCCCGTACAAATTTAGGCACCCAAGAGTTTAGGGAAAACAACAAAGTAAACTCCGGATCAGTCATGGGACTGGTGTGAGTAAAACAGTTTAAACAGGTATATGAACAAGTAAACGATATCTCATAAGACCACGCCGCAGAACGGAACGGGTTTTTCCCTTATGAGAATCCAAAATATCTTTATATCAAAAACTTTTTGATATTATGATAATGTCTATGTACAAATAGATATCAACTAGCAGGAACGCTTTCATCTCACGTTCTACATATATAGTATACAATCAAAATCGCAAGCACGTATTGGATAATGGATTTCCAACTATGACAAGGTATGGAACCACCTTCCGATCAGTGTACTCTAGGAACGATACATTGGAGTTCAACAAGAACATCTTGTAACTCAGCCACACATGACCGACCACTCATTTCGCTTGAGTGTATCGAATGTACATCACCAACGGTTGGGATCAACAACCGTTCCCGTATATATATGGGACAGCATTGATAGATTTAAGAAACAAATGAATATTCTCTAGATAGGTGATTATACACCCTACTTCGGTGCGACCGACTTAGCCATGCTGCCTGCCCGATTTCTTTCACTTACCGGTTGATGAGGCTAGAAGCTACGCTTTATCATTACATCAGATTCACTTCGAATGCCACATTGTCAGATCCATCAGAATCACAAATTGACGTCTACAACCATACATTACGTGTCAGCTAAAAGAAGTTTCCTTCTTCGCTTCCACTCTTGGTATAGTTGAAGAAATCAATGTACGTGACCGTCTGGAAATACTATGTCAGACATCCATCTTCATTCACTTAGAATTGTCACATCGTCATACCTGCCAAATCACAAATTGACTTATCCAAAAATAAAACGGGTATACAGCTAAGAGAAACGAATTCCTCCGCCACCAAACGTGAATACGTTTGAACAGATCAACTTACGCGATCCATTGGATATACTCTATCAGACCTTCATCCATACAAGTTGTCCTGGGACTGGACAAACCGAAGGCACTATTCAGTATATCCATCTTAGTCACTGTTATCTAAGACTTATACAACAGCCCTTGCATTTTACTCCGTCTTCAATTATCTTTGGCATAAATGATTCGCAACGCTTATGCCAATACAGAGTGGTTCTTTGGATAATAATCCAACTGGTCTCTCCATATTAACAACGTTAAAATGGTCAAAACATTGATAGTCGATGATTTAACTATCAAATAAAAATGTCCGTGTGCAAACAACGATCTTATTTCCAAATGAAATGTCAATCGATCAATCATCATGTATATCTATACATGTTTTCCTTATTTTCTATATTTAGAAAATATTTGTTATCAACGTTGGAAAACATTTCCATTGTTTATTTATGTATCACTATCCTTCCACAACTATCAGACTCTAACTATAAACTAATAAGAGAACAACTCCCTAAGCATAAACCCCGAAGGCCGAAACCAACATCAGATCGATACTCAGAAAACCATTCAACTTATTAATCTCTATTCAGATTCTAATTTTGCTTAACTCTATATCCTTTAACTCCATTCGCTCAACTCTAGATCGCAGCGATCACAATGGTTACGCCTGATTCCCTCAGGAAACATCCGACCGCCGTAGGCTATTTACAGCCCTGCGAATTACGCTAGCAGTCGTGCTAAATGGCGACTCATCCTGAATAACTATGTTTGTTTTAACTTTAACTGTTTAACTCTAACTGGTTTTACTCTGTTTGACTAACTCAATTTATTTACTCGACTGACTAATTCAACTCGATTACCCTAACTTGATTTACTTATCTCGATTAACTAAACTAATCACTTTGATTAACTCGACTAATTCACTTTGGTTAACTTAACCAATTCACTTAACTAATTCACTTAGTTTAACCTAACTATTCACTTAACTCCTGTCGAATAAACTATATTCGATAACTCCTCTAACTCTATTCGAATAAACTATATTCGATTAACTCCTTTACTCTATTCGAATAAACTATATTCGATTAACTCCTTTGATTTAACTCTAATCGATTAACTCCCTTCAATTGAAACTAACATCGATACTCCTTTGATTTAACTCTAATCGATTAACTCCCTTCGATTGAAACTAACATCGATACTCCTTTCAATGAAACTAACATCGATACTCCTTTCGATGAAACTAACATCGATTAACTCCTTTCGATGAAACTAACATCGATTTACTTTATTCACTTTATAAAGATTTCCTTTTTATAACGTTTCCTTTTCAATTCTATTTGTAAATGGTTTACAAATATTCCCTTTTCAAATTTATTCTTGAAATATTCTAACTCCTTAAATTCCCGAGAAAATTCGCCATAAACTCCTTTGTATCGGGAGCATCGGGAAAATCCCTAAACCCGCCACACAGGCCTTTCCATTCAAAAAGAAATGTTTTGAATTTATTTCCTTTTTAAAATATCTCCTATTTATAAATATCCCAATTTATAAATATTCCTTATTTATAAATATTCCACTTTATAAATATCTCTTATTTATAAATATCCCATTTCCTAAATATTCTATTTTCAATGTCACTTTGAAAATATTCCCTTTTTCAACATTTCGGCATGTTATGGTATTCAATCATATCAAATCACGATGTTCAATATCGTCCATACACACATAATCAACAACAGGTTATACTTCACATCATATATCAAAATATATGAAAAACAATAAAATAACTGTTGAGGAATCCAGTCGGATTCCTCCAACCTGTTTCCCTGCATCACATATGTTAGACAATATTGATAACATCACTTTCAGTTTCATATGATATATTCTGTTAAACAGAATCAATATAGAAATTTAACTAACTGGCTAGCAGTTCAATCAAACAATCAACACACAGTAAATCAAACAATATTTAACAGTTCTAAAATACAACATGAAATTATAAACTGTTCAGAGTTGGTGAGATTTACTCACTTTGGCGCGTTAATCGTTAAAAAACGATTTGCGTTTATTTGACTGCGACGGACAATTTATTTCGCCATAAATTGTAACGGGCTCGGATTCACTCCCGGTCAGTCTCATTGTGTTGCTCCCGTCCATACGGTCCTAACGTGACTTACCGTTCGAAATTCTGATACAGTATGATAAAGTTATACGATTTACAACTTAATTTACAAATTTTAATTTTAAATTAAACTACTTAGAAGATTTAATGGGCTTTACCCTTTTATACTTTTCCCGGCCCATCAACACATCCCAGGCCCACGTTATACAGACCACGCCCACATTTCTTCTTCCTCAAACGATCTCGTGAACTCCAGGAAACCAGAACTCCACGTTGACCTCATTTTGACCAACAACCACCACCACTTCGGTCACCTACGTAGGACGCAACCACCACCATCCTGTTCCCCATCAGAAACCGCATCTCCTAAGCCCCCCATGAGCCAACTCGCTGCCTTTCTTCTCGCAATCTCCTCCAGCTCTGTACGACGTCGGGCCACCAACTGGCCATCGTACTCCATCAAAATCATACCGCAACTTCTACTCTCCCTCCTAAACCCACATCCGAACTTAATTTCTCACATCAAGCACTTAATCCTTCGATTGTTTTAGCCCTAGTCTCATGGTGGAAGTTCGAGCTCTCTGTAAACTGAAGTCGCACCAAATAGGATCGGTATAGGGCTGAAGCAAATCACCCAGCGAATCCGAGAATACCAGAATTGTATTTTAGAGATTTTATTTGGTTTGTATTTATTTTTCTTTTGCAAGAATGTTTGCTGAGATGAGGAAATGATAACGGCGGAAATTGTGTTGACTTTGAAATGAAAAAATTAGGTTTAGGAAAGGTAGGTGGTCTATTTATAGGGTAAATATATATTTTTTTATTCGAATTCTATATTCATTTTAAATCAAATACTAGTTGTATTCATCCTTTAAAATCCCTGTGGTCACATGAAATACCCAAAAATCACGGAACTGGACATACAGCCACAGTTCGACATTACGGTCCCAACGAAACTGGTTTCGTCGAATTCCGACTCCGTTTGCTCACACAGCGTATTTTTAACCGTCGAAATACTGACTGTTTTTCACTCTAAAATCCGTACGGCCACACAGTGACTCTAAAAAGCACGAAACTGAAAATCTAACAATAATTTGACATTGCGGATCCAACAAAATTAGTTTCGTCGAATTCCAACTTCGTTTGCAAAACCGGCTATTTTTAAAGCTCTGGATAACCCATTTAAATATATAAATATATTTAAATATAATTTAATTAAATATAAATAAATTTATATTATCGTATATCTTCATATATGATATCGTCCGGCTCCAGAATATCATATCAGAATTTACAGTTTGATATTTCAGATTCCAGATTATCTCGATATTCAATTTATATCGAAAATCCATTTATGACGTAATTAAAGCGTCGCAAATTATAAAGGAATTCCACAGCGACTTTTCTGAAATTTGATTTGGACATATCTCAAAATCTACATGACGAAATCCCGATTTTTCTCTTCCACTAGAAAGATATACTCCACCAGCTCCACACGTTTCTTGTTTCACAGAAATCCGGCTTAAAATGAATCCTGTACCTTCAGTTGAAGTTCAAATCGCCAAATAGCGAACTGCCGTGCCATTTCGAGCTCGATTATAATTATATTAAAATTTTAAACGTTCAACGATCGTTATTTAAATATATTCGTTATTCCAATTCAATTCTAAACTGAATTATATATTTTGAATTCCCCGATTCACACCATTTCGGCCAATTCTGATTATTTCAGAATTTAATATATTATTTAATTATTATTTTAAATAAATATTCCTTATTATTTAATTAACGACCATTTGAATTCTCTAAACCACCATTTATATAATTAAATAAATTAATTATATACCGCAGAAAATGCGGGTCATTACACTGAACCTGTCAATTGGCTGCCCATGTGGAAAGAGGGCACCCGAGTTTGCAAAAGTGAAACAAACTACGAGTCAGTCATGGGACTGGTATGAGAATTCTTAACTAATTGATCTAACAACGTGGCAAATCACAGGACCACGCCGCTAACGCGGAACTGGTTTACTCCATTGGATTGCTAGTGCATAATTGAATAAAGTTTATACAAAAACAACGAAATGACCTTTGAAAAAATGAAACCATCATAAGACTCAAGTCCTATCACACAATGCAACGCACACAGGAGGATAGAGTTTTCCCTTATGATGATCAAACATGCTTAATACGTGAAAAATAATATTTTTATATTATCATTAGTGTCTAAGTAGCATTAAAATACTTCAATATAAATGTAGCAATCCTAGACGGCATAGGTACCATATACTATGTCTCCACATATAAGTTTACAATCAAGACCGTAATGTCGTATTGGAAATTGGTTTTCTGTCATGAAATCGAGGCTAGGGATCGTCCTCTCTGATTCGAGACACTCTAGCAAATGCCTCAGGATCCCCCGTAGTGAACCCTTGGATGCGGTAGGGCCGGTCCCCACCTAACGGTAGTGGATTGGCAATTCCTGAACACACGTTTCCCGGTCCCTTTGGACCTATAGTATGACCACTTCCGGCCTATAAAAACCCGAGGTACCTCAATCCAACATCCACATAAGTAAAATGTCAGCCAGTTTAAGCACTGACACTACCCCTTAGCTAGAAAGAAACATGTGCACTCCCTACGGTCCATATCCCGTTTTTGACTCATACCGGGGTGTGAGGGTCGCGAAGTCACGCTATACACAAAGCTATGCCTAAACAGACTATGCTTTGATCATCAACCACAAGGTCTGCTTTTCAACAAAGCCTTGATCATTGCATCTTGGCGTGCCACATTGACAATTCAACGCCATGCGATCGATAACTATTACGATATACAAGGGTGTTAAGTAGAGAATAAATTCTCCACCACCAAACAGACATATATTAATACAAATTGATTTAATTACATGGAGTGAATTTCAACGTCAGACACACATCCATTTACAAGTCCGTTATGGGTCTGAACGGAACCGGAGACACCAAAGAGGCGCTCGCTTATCCGCACGACCAACTCATACGTCTGGACAACTACTGCTTCAACCCCGTCCTAGGAGCAAGTCAGTCCAAGGCATCAGTAGTCGTCGTCCATTCGATGTGAAGATCGCCGGTCTTCAACCATCGCCTTCTTATCTCTTTGATTTGATCGTCGTGCAATTATTTGAAATGAGATAAACTCGGTCTTTTCAAATAATTGTCGCATAATTATCATTTAAAACATTTCATATATATTTATGACTATTTATCGCTATTTTTATTTATTTGAAAATAACTCAGAATAAATAAATGACGCTTTGGGTCAGTGGGCGGCCCTGGCGCTGTTTTTACCAAATTTTGATTTACACATATCTTTAAATCTAACCGTCGGATTTTGATGAAATTTATATCGTTGGAAAGCTCTTCCCAAAGTGGTCCTAACGGTTCCAGTTTTGGGAAAATCAAACGGTCGGATCTTTCGGTATAATCGTTTAAAGTTACGATTGCCGATACGCGAACTACCGCGCGCGTTTCGTTAAATTTTATATTTATTAATATATAAAAACATTTATAGATATAAATGTTTAGCGATTTCAATTATTATAATTTATTCTTTTTATCGCACCCTAAGTGACGATAAAATTAACATTTCTAATTTCTACTCTTTTATCGCATCTTGTCACGATGATAAAAATGTGTTTCCTAAATTCATATCTTTATTTGCAAATGGTTTGCAAATAAAAAATCCCTTATTTAAAATGGTGTTTTTATTTTATTCTACATGTGCATAAATGTGATTTTCACTTCTTCTTATTTATTTACGCTACAATGTAAATAAATGGTTTCATCTCCTTATTTATTTAACTAAATGTAAATAAGTGCTTTCACGATAAATATGTTCTTTTTATTTACATAAGAAAATGTAAATAAAGTAAATTCTTTTTATTCCTTTTTAGTTTTCTTGCTTACTTACACCAAATGTAAATAAACGTCCTTTTTGTCTAATTCATTAAAAATATGTACTTATTCCCTACTTCATTTATAACATAAAAGTGAACTTTTTCCCTAACTCATTTTTATAACATAAAAATGTACTTTTTATGTAATTCATTTTTATAACATAAAGATGTACTTTTTATGTAATTCACTTTTATAACATAAAGATGTACTTTATTTTTATAACATAAAAATGTACTTTCTATGTAATTCATTTTTATAACATAAAAATGTACTTTTTATGTAATTCATTTTTATAACATAAAGATGTACTTTTTATGTAATTCACTTTTATAACATAAAAATGTACTTTATTTTTATAACATAAAAATGTACTTGTTATGTAATTCATTTTTATAACATAAAGTTGTACTTTTTATGTTTCTCATTTTTATAACATAAAGATGTACTTTATTTTTATAACATAAAAATGTACTTGTTATGTAATTCATTTTTATAACATAAAAATGTACTTTTTATGTTTCTTTATAAAATGTAAATATTTTATATCTTTTTCTTTTACATTGAAACATGCAAATTCTTATCTCTTTTTCTTTTATATTGAGAAAAATGTAAATTCTTATCCCTTTGTCTTTTACATTAAAAGAAATATAAATTCTCTAATATTACATTAAAGATATGTTTTTAAAAGTAATACTTATTTCTTAATAAAATGTGATTCTTTTACTACTTTTTTTATTTCATGTTATATTTGTGTTGCGAACACAACAATAAAGAAAAAAAATGAACTTATTTGTCTATGTAATATTTGCATTGTAAAATGCAAATAAAAAGGTGAACTTTTTTATTTCTAAGTTTTATTCACATTAGGGAACTCAAATAAAAAGTTAATTTATTTTTCTATGTAATATTTGCATTGTAAAATGCAAATAAAAAGGTGAACTTTTTTATTTCTAAATTTTCAGTGTCAACGTGTATGTTAAATATGAAATCTAAATCTAAATTTTGGTGTCAACCAACATGGGATTTGGTGTTTAAGTTTTCATGTCAACACAACGATGGCAAACTATAATTCGGTGTCAGGTTTCATGTCAACACACACATCAACAACATATGATTTGGTGTATAATTCTCGTGAATCAAAACAAAGGTCTCATCTTTACTTTATTTTGTAAATCAAAATAAAATATCTAATCTTTATTTATCCTTTAATTAAAATTTAAAAGATTTAAACTTTCCTTATTTTATAAATCATACATCAAAATTAAAGATTCAAGGTTTCTTTTATTTGTAAAGCAAAATAAAAATCCTAACTTTCCTTTTTTTGTGAAACAAAAATTCAAACCATTCTTTTTATTTGCGGATCAAAGATAAAGATTTTACCTTTCTTTTATTATGTTAATCAAAATAAAGTTTCAACTTTTCATTTACTATTGTGAATCAAAACAAGGATTTAAACTTTCTTTTGTAAACCAGAATAAAGATTCAATTTTTCATTTTATTTTGTAAAACAAATAAAGATTCAAAATTTCATTTTTATTTGTAAAACAAAACAAAGATTCAAATTTTCATTCCTAGAAAGGAATAAAAATAAAAATAATAAAGATGAGAACTTTATATAGATTACATCAGAATTTATAGATCTAAACTAACATGGCTATATCATGTCATAATAACCCATCTCAACAACCATACAACAATCACAACAACGCAGATCAAAAATAATAATATACATATCGTGATTTCATAATTATAATTAATTTAATAAATCGGAATTCTCACAGTTATGTTGCTTCTCTTTGAATTTGACCAAAAATTAGACTGGCTTGGAACTGTACTTATCAGTATAAAAAATAGCCCTCTGAATTACGATCCTGAAATCGTCGAATTTCGAGTTCAAACGAAGGAGTTATGATCAAATTAAGATGGATGGTATTTATATTAATTAATTAATTAATTAATTAAAGAGATAACCTTTCTTCCTCCTTCTGTTTTATAGGCCGACACTTCCAAAATTTGTTCAAACTTAGGGCTTAGGTTTGCTCACGGATCAAGGCTTGAGAGGTCGATCAGACAGGGGGGTGCTGGGGAGGAACGGCCGGCGCTTCGATGGGGGGTAGTGGTGGCGAGCTCGGTGCACCCTGGTGGGCCCGGCGGTGGCGCAAAACGGCGGGTTTTAGGGCGGAAATCCTTGGGTCTTAGGCTGCTAGGGATTGATCAAGTGGTATGGAAATGAAGAAGGAGAGAAGGGCTTCGACGTGGTGTCCGGGTGGAGTTCTAATTCGCAGGGATGAAGGAGAAATTATGTAACACCCCGTAATTCTGTAACACTAGGATTCACAAATCAAGGCAGAATTAAATTTTAAAATCAAAATCAAGGGAAACGGGTTGCACCATTGCGTTCGTCTCAGAATTTCGCATGAGGTAAAGTCCGAGTTTGCGTTAATCGGACTCCGTATGAAGGAGTTATGGTCTTCAGAAGTTTCAGAATTCGATTTAAAATTCGAACAGGTCAGAAACGAGTTCAAAATTCAAAATCGGACCAAGATTGGGCTGGGCGGGAATTTTCCCGCCCAAGACCCAGGTCGACTGGGTAGTCGACCTGGGGATCGACCTCCCCCTCTTTTTCCAGATCTGCAGCCTGGTTCGTTGTTCTGTATTCGGACGCCATTCTGACCAGATTCGTTGACTTCTACACTATATAAACAGCCTTAGTCTCCTTCTCTATTCACAATTCTTTTCTATCCTTATGCTGCCTCTGAGAAAATGTATAAGTAAATAAAATAAAATAATAAATCAATATGAGGAAATGCTGCTCAAGACTTTCAAGAGGAGATTCAAGTCAAGCTAGGATTCAAGTGAAGATTCAAACGACTGTTTTTCTACGAATCCAATCTAATCTCTGCAAGTCGATTACTTTTTAGATTTGAACGTTTTCTCTATTCGTGACATGAAATTAAAGGAATAAAAGAATATGCCAAATCTTTCTATTCGAATCAGTGCTTATATCTTTAGACCTAATTAAGAACTGTTATGATTCGATGACCAATTAGGCCTTGCCTATGACTATGAACATTGCCTATGACTATGAACATTACCTATGACTGTGACTATGATAATTATTTCCTTGACTATGAACACAAGCCTATGCCTTTGATTAGGAAACATAAACTATTGCCTATGACATAACAAGGACAACTGTGATTAAACACCTATGATTCATGACTAGGAAAGTGTTGCTTAGGTTTTGTGACTATGAAATTGGGTCTAAACCTGATTATCTATTCTGTCTATTCTTGGTTTTCTTTGGTTTTAGACCTTGGGAATTTACCTATTAAGTTAGGTCTACCCATGTTCTTGAACCTATACTAGTCAACCATTTTCAGGCCGTAATATTACCATATCTATATGCCTGTGAATTGTCATCTTATGCCAGTTATTATGTCTATGTTTTTCATAGCATCTTTGGTTCATTCCCTATTTTCTACGAATCTAGATTTATCCATAATCTAGATTGAATCACGATTATACGGATGATGGGAATACGATTTGGGCAAAATATGAAATTTACTAAAAACGCAGTTTTTAACTTGGAAATTGGCGTAAATTGGGAACATGTATTATGGCATGTTCATAGAAATGCAAATTGGATAAATTTGACATGAATTATAGGATGTGTAATTTGAATCTAGTATTGACCTGTAAATCTAGCATTTACATGAACTGTGAACTAGAATAATAAGTATAGTTTGACATGAACTGTAATTAGAATGTTAAATCAGAATTGGATTAGCTAATTTAGCATAATTAGCATATTGGCATAAATTTGAAATTGGCCATAGTTGCGAGTAATTGTCATGTTTGGCAAAAATCATGGTTAGTGACACTTAATTTGGTATAGTTTACATACCAAAAAGCATAAATATGATATAGAGGGGAAAATGGGCCATAAGAACAAATGTTGACAATTTACATTAAAAGAGTAATTATTAAATAAGTAAATTAGGAATAATTTACTTATAGAATTTGTCCTAAATGAGAAAATGTAAATTTAGACAAATTAAAGGTTTATTAACGACATCTCTTTTAATAACACACCAGAAAGTTCTAGGGTGACAGAGAGGATAGTGTCTAGGCTTGAGTTTGGAAAATACAAGTTTCCTGCTCTCCCTGGCTATCCCTAACTGATCCGACGGACGGGATGGTTACTTTCAAAACCTGATTTGAAAATTAATCAAAACCCTTTTGAACTTAGTAAACACGAATATGCCTAACCCGAGGTTAGACTGAGTTGCGATGT
This sequence comes from Allium sativum, assembly GCA_030737875.1. Classification (NCBI taxonomy): domain Eukaryota; kingdom Viridiplantae; phylum Streptophyta; class Magnoliopsida; order Asparagales; family Amaryllidaceae; genus Allium; species Allium sativum. Next base: position 28,488 of record JASFAX010002338.1, on the reverse strand, counting down.
AAACCTGCCCGGAACCAACCGACACATCCAGTAATCGCAACAATATCTGTCTAATATCAGTGGTAGCGGCTTTAATTTATTTAGTTAAAGCTAGAACAAGAAGGGTATGGTTAAGTTAACTAAGACACTTAACCAATTCAACATGATAACAAGACTGATGGGTGGGGTTAGGTTCATACAGACACTTAACACATTTAAGTTAGAATGGGAGGGTTAAGTCCATAGGAACACTTAACCAACTTAACACAGTTAAGCTAGAATGGGAGGGCTAAGTCCATAGGGACACTTAACCAACTTAACATGGTAACAGGACAAGATTTGTAGGGGTTAAGTAACTAAGAAAACACTTAGCCAAATTAACATGTTAACTAGACTAGAAGGTGGGGTTAAGTAAAGTTAATACACTTAGCCAAAATTAACATGTTAACTAAACTAAAGGTTGGGGTTAAGTAAAATTTAATACACTTAGCCAATTTGATATGTTAGCTGGACTAGACCGTAGGGTTAAGTAAACTTGAACACTTAACCATCAGATTTTGATAAAGGAATAGGGTTAAGTTTAAAACATGAAGGGATAATACTTAACCATTAATAACATGTTAGTTAAAACAGACGGGCAAGGTTAAGTTAATAAGGAACACTTAACCAATACAGGATGAATGGGTAGGGTTAAGTAATAAGAAATACTTAACCAATATAACTTGGTTTGTGGTAGGGTTAAGTCAACATGAATTACTGATAACACTTAACCAGTTTAACAATGAAGAGGGTTAAGTTAGCTTGAATTGACTAATGACACTTAACCAATCCAAATTGACGGGAAAGAGAACTAAGTAGTAAACCTTAGTTAAAAGGAGCTAAGTAGTAAACCTTAGTTAAGAAAACAACGATTCTGGAAACTAAGTGGTAAACCTTAGTTAGTAAAACTAAGTAGTAATTCTTAGTATAACACGAGAATGAGCGAATGTCCGTCTGAGTAAAAAGAAGGCTCCAACGAATTGGGTTACGAAGCCCGAGGCTTCGAGGGGACGTGAGGGTACTCTTGGTATCCCTCTGTGAGGCTGCAGATGATCCTCCTGGGCTCACAGATGTTAAGGTCTGCATTAGAAGAACCAGGGGTATGCCTTGGTTGCAAAATATGGCAACCTAAAGAGTGGGATGGACCAGCGTAATTCGGCGAGAAACCGGTAGCCCTGTGATAGCAACTCGTCGTCAACCAACCATCTTGAGTCAATCGAGATACGTGAAGCGGAAAGGCGGAGAACTCCAAAAGACCATATACTTGCTATCTAGTTATGGTTGTGGATGGCCATAGGACAGTGGGGCATAGGGGGGCATGCGTATAGTTCTCATTTTTCAAGGTGTGCCTTTCATTAGTTGAGGGAGGGGTCAAGTGGGACCATAGCCACCAGAATAAAAACAGACCTTAGCATCTGCATCGGCAAATATCTGAAAGCTCCCGACCGAGTTTTGTGTTTCTTGATTTGCCCTGCCACAGGACTCGGGCCACACATTACAGGACATATGCATCTAGACAAGCAATAACGATTCGCGATACATGCGTGGGGAAGTATAGGAACATATACCACTCTAGGTAGTGTGTCCTAGACTTGGGGGCATCGTTCGATAGGTAGCGTAATCCCTAGTTGGACTAGGTGGCATAAACCCTAAATCCGAGAAGTGTTCAGCAGATAGCGTAAACTCTAGTTGAATCTAGAAAGCACTTGATAGAAAACCCTAGATTAGATCTGGGTAATAAATAATAAATGTATGCCTGAAGGCAATGGAAACTACAGGGATTGGGATCACGTTATCGTTACTAGTTGGGACACTAGTTAGGTGGTGCAGAGATATAGAAACCAGTATAACAAGGAAATAGCGAAGCGGCGAAAGTATTAGAGCATATCCAGTTTATCTTATCTTAGCATATCTTGTGATTAATCTTGTCTAATCTTGTTGATCCTATCATCTTGGTGTTATCTTGTATTCAGCTAATTCATGTCGTTTTGTTTTTCCATGTTCACATGCTAGAAGTTACTGAACTTACTCAGGCTTTATGTCTGACTCTATTTTTCTTTCGTCTTCTTTCTTCCGTTCCCCCCCCCCCCGGTAGTAAAGAAGGGAATAGTATAGCTCAGGTTAAGTTGGATTGTCACTCTTTCCCAGCTTGAAGATTTGTCGAAGTTTTGCTTGGATTCTCTTTTCAAATGCTATGGCTGGCTCTTGCTAAAATTGGGGAATATAAATGTTATTTTATGCTTCTTTATTTTGTAAGACAGATGATACTCTGATATTATAAAGAAATTGTTGTACAAACTATTTTATCAATAAAGCAAAGTTTTATTTTCCGCTGTTTAATTTCTGTCTGTCTTGTAATTTATCTGCATCTTTTACCCTAAATGCTCCACAGAACTTAGTGCATTCCCTTTGTGAGTAACACTAACGGATGTGGGGTGTTACAAATTAGGAGGAGAAGTTTCGATCTCCCATGGCCATTGAACGAAGGGGGTGGCGGCTACAGAAGTGAATAGTATTTTAGGGTTTAATTTTCCTCTATTATTTATAATATTTAATTGCTATTTTACAAATAAGTCCGTAACTTTTAAAGCGATCCATTTCCAGTCCAGCAGAAAGTGACCCTAGCCAATAACCCATATTCCGGATCCAACAGGACAGGTCCCGTTAGCTCAAACGACTGTCTATGGCCTGTTTTATTTAAATTTAATAATTAAATCCTTTATTAATTTAATTTGTCTACATAAATAAATTCACCGAGGCCACATACGGACTCAGAAAAATCTAGAAAAAATATATTTGTCTTTGTTATGATGATACGGTCCTAACAAAATTAATTTCGTCGAATTCTGAGACTGTTTGAAAAATGGCTATTTTCCAGTCGATTAAATTTGACTGAAACCGACAAAACACATTTTCCTTCGCCACGCTAACATATTAATTCGAAAAATTCTAAAAATTGAAACCTAGCAATAATTTGACATTCCGGTTCTAACAAAAGTGGTTTCGTCGAAAACAGAGATCGTTTGAAAATTGACTATTTTCACTGGCTTTAATATTATTTAAAAATGAAATTTTAATTTCTGCCACATTTTTCCACCAAATTATTTAAAATAAAAATTTTAAATTGGTTCGAATTTTCCGGGTGGTTACAATTTCCCATAACAATTGCATTTCTCTCTTTGACTTCAAAGGACGAAAAATAATTTCTATTCGGCGTCATATGATACGATGCACCCGAATCGAGAATCCATTCGTTACCGGAAACACCCGATGCTACCACCGTTGTAACAACCCGCATTTTAAATAACATGTTATAATATAAATCAAGGCAGAATTAAATTGTAAAATCTGAATCAAGGGAAACGGGCTGTGCCATTGCGTTCGTCTCGGAAAAATACGCGAAACAGAGTCCGAGTTTTCGAAAAACGGAGTCCGTATGACCAAGTTATGGCCCAATGAAGTTTTCAGAAAATTATAAGCCCGAAAACAGTTCAAATTCGAATTCAGATTCGAATTGCAACCAAAGCAGAATGGGCGGGAATTTTCCCGCTCCAGGCAGGGTCGACACAGGGGTCGACCCCCCCCCAATGGGTCGACACCCATGTCGACCCAGGGGTCGACCCCCCCCCCCCCCCCCGGTCGGACCAATTTTTCTGGTGCACCATTTTGACATGTTGGGTCTTGTTCTGGAAGTTTCTGACGGGACTTGATGGCTCAGATTTGATTTAGGGTTAATCCTATGGTCTAAACTACCCCTAATCTCTATAAAAAGACCCCTAGACCTAGCCTAAACCCTCATTAATCATTCCTACAACTAAATGTTGCCCAAATGTTCACTAATCATGGCCTCCACCTTCTTCATGAAAGCATGAGTGTCTCAAATCAATCTGTCATAAAGGAGCCATCTTTCTTAAGTAAAAGAGCCATCTTTCTTTGTCTTTGGGGTTATTCCTTCTTGTTCTCAAGTCTTGAAGTGGAGTTTATCGTCTTTGGTTGCGGATTTGCTAGTGTGGCTTCGTCTCAATCTTATTTTATATTAATTCTAGTCTTCATAGCATTGTAAGCCCTATACTACTCTTAGATTCTAACTATGAAGTTAAATATGACATGTTGCAAGTTTGAGTTTGGGCCTAAGTATGATTTGTGCTTTGATCCTATCATGTTATGCATAGATTTACCCTATGCAAGTTTGTAAAGCTATCACCTTGACTATGTGCATAGAAAGCTATGACCTTTGATTTGGAATGTTGCACTATGCAACATGAGAACTCTCATAACCTTCATGATAACTTGCATATAATGTTATATGCGAACTTCTAGTCATCATCCTATGTCGTTTATGATCATGTTTCACTTATTTGCTTAAGTTGATATTATGCATGTTTTGAGGCTTATAATGTAACATGCAAGTTAAATGAACATATTTATGCCCTATATGCCACCATGTTTAACTTGTGGCCAACCTTATTACCTTATGCCCTTTTTGTCATGCTTTTGCCAAGTTCCCTCTTTTGATCTATGTTATGTTATGCGAAACGTACATGCGATGGGAATGCGTTGGGTTTGGGTAATATTAATGACATGAAAACATGGTTTTAAAATATGACATGAACATTGACTTGTGATTATGCTTGTAAACATAATGATGGACATAACACTTAGAGAATATGAGTGTGGCCAACTCGAGGTTGGGTTGAGTTTGTAGCATAAATCTACCCGGAACCGACCGGCTTAACTAGTGGCTACAAACAATAGGACCCAATGTGAGAAGTTGGTCATGTTGTGCTTAAACCCGAGGTTAGACTAGGTTGTGGTGTAAAGCTACCCGGACCCGCCCGGCTTAACTAGTAACCACAACAAGGTCTAATGTGAGAGGTTAAGGTGCATTAAATTAATTAATGCCACATGATAGGGTTAAGTCATGGACCACGTAACACTTAACCAACATGAACACGATGGGTTGATAGGGTTAAGTCATGAACCTTGGGGACGCTTAACCAACTTGATGTTTGATTGGATCGGGTTAACCACATTTAACCCGTTAGGAAACCCTAGTTACGGGGTCCTTTTCACCAGTAACCCTCTTGATTGTATCATGATACCCTAGGGACTAGGCTAGGGTGGGGCACGATTACTGGGTTGACATGTAAGCGACCAAAACGACGACTGAGTAGGTGCGCCGGTGCAGGTTCAGGCGGACTATGGTCGTGCACATAGTCCGGAGTTGAAAAAGCAAACACGGGCACCCGTAGGTTTAGACTGTGCGTGCTTGATTTGTGTCCGTGGTTGGCACCCTAGGGCTTGATACACCCTAGGGTGGACCTAGCACAGTTTGACTACACTTCGTGATTGGGCCATATGACACCGACACTTGACGAGTTAGGCTTTTAGGGAGCCGATCGACTAGACCGAGTAGTTGGACCTTGATTTAGGTCACCTCATGATATTGGGCCAGCTTTGGGCCAAGGGATCATCTCTTGTTTATACTTGACATGGATTGGAATACTAGTACACACCTGGTGCAACTTAACCTTGTATATGGATGCCACACTTGATCTATCTTCACCATGCCAGTTATCACCCTACATCTCATCTCTGTTTTACATGTTCAGCTAACTTTATTAGTTGTTATACTAATAGTAGATAGGACTTACCAGTCTTTTTGACTGACCCGTTTTCTTTCGCCTCTTTTCTTCCGTTCCCCCCCCCCCCCCCCCTAGGTTTGCAGGGTGGGAACGCTGGTACCTAGCTGGATCTTTAGCTGCTTTTCTGGATAGCTCATGTATGGTTTGAGCATGCTATGGCCTTATGCTACTTTGGGGATAGTTACTTTATGTTTCTTTTTCAGTTTTCAGTTTCTGTTCTAGACTTTGTTTTATGGGAAAATAATGAACAAGTACTTTGATGTAACTTGACTATGGTTTTGAAATGCTAGTTTTATCCGCTGCTTTACTGCTCTGTTTTACTTATATGTTCTGTCTTGTGATATCTGCATGCATGTTTACCTTGTTTAACGCCCCTCCAAAGCTAGTGTCCTTGCAAGAGTGGCACTGGCGGAGGTTGGGGTGTTACAACCGTCAACACATTCTTATCTATCTCACCTTCCCCACTCTCTACCGCTACGGATGAAGGCGCTACTTCCTTTTTATCTTTGTCCGGACATTCATTCTTCTAATGTCTCGGTTTCTTGCAAATAAAGCACTTGCCATTTCTCTCTTTTGATTTACCTCTCCTACCGGGCTTTCTTGATTTAGAACGCCCCCGGTTTCCTTTCTTCACATTCTTTTCTTTCTCCATAAACAACCTGTGACCACTACTAGCTCCACTTCTACCCTCACTCATCTCCTTCATTGGATCTCTCAACTCCTCACTAAGAAGACCCGTCTTGACATCATCTAGAGTCAAAGTATCCCGTCCATAGATCAAACTATTTGAGAAACCCGTATAGCGGTCTGACAACGAACACAATAATATCATTGCCTTTTGCTCTTCCTCAATCTTCAAATCAACGGTCTCCATCTTCATGAGCAAGTCATCAAAGGCATTCAAGTGTGCCTTAAGCGAATTACCCTCCTTCATCTTGAAGGTGAAAAACATCCACAACACGATCAAACGGTTAGTGAACGACTTCTTCATATATACAATTCTTCCAACTTGTCCCAAATACCTTTAGTGGTAGTCTCATCACTAATTTCAGAGATCACATTCTCCCCCATAGCAAGTTGAAGAGTAGTGTAAGCCCATTCCTCCATCTCCTCTCTCTCCACATCCGAGATATCACTTGGCAATAAGTGAGTATCAAATTCCACTCGGTGCACCCGATTCCGCCTAAGAACCGCTTTAATTTTCCATTGTACTTCTCAAAGTCATTATCACCATTCCACTTGTCAATTACCAGTTGAGAACCCGATGCCACATACGAACCCTGTACATAAGGCGCCACACTATTTAGACTTCTGGTTGAAGAACTTACTGGCCTATATTATCTGTTTCTGGCATTTTCACAAACACCTAACAAGCACCAATTGCTCTGATACCAACTATTGAAACCGTTGTGATTAATCCGATTCAAAAGCACTTGAATCAAATATCTAAACCACAAAGCGCTAGTTGAAGACTATACCGTTGTTAGACTTGCAAAAACAACCAAAATAATAACTCTAGTCACACTCAATGATCAACCAATCACGAACAATTCAAATCTCAATCTCAAGCAAGAAACTAATGAAAAAAGTAGCAAAAGTAAATCACACAAGGATTTATAGTGGTTCCACTAACATATTGTTAGTGTATATCCACTTTGGAGAGAGTATTTTATTACCATGATGAAAGGAATACAAGAGATTGATCCAATGATCACTATATTTCAATATAGAAAAGCGTTTGAGGAGAATAGAATTGAAGAATTGGAATTAGGTTATAAACCCTAATTCCCCCTTGAGAATAAACCCTTGATTTCAATCAAGTATCCAGGTTGTCTCTAAAGAGAAATAGAAAATAACATATATAGGAATGGGCCAATTCCCGAAATTGCCCTCAAAGATTCACAAAACAACATGCTAAATTTCCAGCCCGAAATAGTCCATTAGCCACCTCAAACGTCTGTCGTAGGGCCTGATAGACGTCTGTCCCTCCCAGAGAATTATTTGTGCTTCTGCACTCAACTCAGACCTTTGTCCCCTATATGACAGACATCTATAGGAGCTTTTGGGAAAAGTATTTTCTGACAACAAACATCTGTCCCCCTTTGGTCATACGTCTGTTGAGACTCTCGGGAAATTGTTCCCTGTAGTCACAGGCGTCTATCCAAGGAGCGACAGACGTCTGTGCTGAAGCTTCCAGCTTTACCTTGCTATATCAAACACAATCTCCCCCATCAAGCTCTGATTTGCACACCGCCTTCTCCTACTCGATGTTGTCTTCATCCTCTTCAATCTAACATATAGTATCGCATACTTCAACACCTACATCATCATGTCCTAGATCAGCATACCCTCTGCCAATGATGCGAAATATTGGGATTTATCTTTTGCAAAGCCCATGCACCCTCCAAGTACAATTTTAAAATGCTTAACCTCCATATTTTGATATCTATACATTTTTTTATCCGCTTCCAGGGACTTTTCAGGAAAAGCAATTGTAATTTATCATAAAATGAGTGCATCTAGTTATAAAAATGATGTGATGTAAAATTATATATAAATAAGATTATATAACATTATTTACATGAAGGTGATATAATAACCCAAACGCGAAGATTTTTATACATAGCATACAATGAAAAAGAATTCAGATCATACACTGAATTATTGTGTGCATGTTAATAAAATCACTAAAAAGCTAAGAATTTTTTAATACTAATTGAAAGTTCACTTTAATCGTCATTTCAATTTGGATATAAAATTAAAGTTATTCCACTAAGTAACATTTATGTGAAATTACGGCTATACTTATAATTTTCATTCTTATTGAATTACATGCAGTAAAATCAGAATTAAAAATTTAATAGTCTTTAAATGATGAAAAAATAAAAATAAAAAATAAGAAAAATGGGGTTATTCTTACTTTCGCTTATACTGTGGAATGTAGAGTAAATCTTCACATCAATGAAAACAACATGCACTTGACGTAATTAAGGATGCGCTCTATCATTCCTAATTTTACATCTATATAAAAACTTAGAAAATGTTGTACATTTGAAAAATACTAATAATTCAAACTTCAATTCTCCGACCAACATGTGCCTCACATTATTTTGACGCATTTTGTACTATGTTTTCAAGTTATACTTTCTCTACTTTCAAATTACATGTGTAAGTGAAAAAATGTGTGATTACTACATAGTCATATTTTTCTTAACATCACCCTAGCTTACTCAAAGCCTATGTACATGAAAAGTAATAGCAACAAATTTTGAAGCAAAAATTTGTTTAATTGACTGTTCAGGTGGATTTCTATCCATATGTTTATTATTTCTCACAGTAAGTACTCAACTATGAACATTCATAATAAAGTGTATTAAGGTATTACTTGATCTTTTAGTATCTTTTTCCCAAAAAAGGTCATAAACAAAGGTTTATGGTTGCTATAAAAATATGTTAGTATGTGTTATTACACTATACAAACGCTAATAAATGAAACTAAAAATATTTTAAAGAAGTGCGTTGTTAATAGAAAATTAAGCTTTTTACCATAGGTGTAAGACAAAGTATGCAAGCGCGCGCGCACGTGCACACACGCACGCACACACATTTATATGTTTATACACACATGCACACATACACGCATACACGCGCACACACACATATATATCCATATAACATCCATTCATTATCACTTTATATAAGACGTAAAATTCACCATTCATTTTTTACATGATTACTAACACCTCTGAACTTAGCTGTTTGTAGAAGCAATGGAGAAATAAGAAATCTTCAATTTTGGAGGATTCATAAGACAGAAAAATGCTTCCAAAAAATTCCCTTAGCTTATCAATTCATCCTAAAAACAAATGACATGAGCGAAATATGTAGGCTAAAGTTGGTAAAGTGGTAAATATGTGTTTTCTATAGGTCCCTATTAAGTTTCAAAATTAGGCTCACATCCGGTCATAAACTTATTATAAATTTAGTCCCTGTTTTCATTTTTACGTGTTATTCATAATATTTGCATACATGTATGGAAATATTATGAATGAATATTTGCATACATGTATGCAAATATTTGCATACATGTATGCAAATATTCAAAATATTTGCATATATGTAGCAACTATTCTAATGAATATTTGCATACATGCATGCAAATATTCTAAATTTTTGCATACATGTATGCAACTATTCTGAACGAATATTTGCATACATGTATGCAAATATTCCAAATTTTTGCATACATGTATGCAACTATTCTGAACGAATATTTGCATACTATGCAAATATTCGTTCAGAATATTTGCATACATGTATGCAACTATTCAAAATATTTGCATACATGTATGCAACTATTCTGAACGAATATTTGCATACATGTATGCAAATATTCTGAATTATTGCATACATGTATTCAAATAAAGTTGAACTAACGTTGATGAATTGTTGCATAAATGTATGCAATTTTTCTAAATAGAAAAATAGGGACCTAATTTACAATAAGTTTATGACCGGACCTGAGCCTAATTAAGTTTCAAAATAGGGACCTTAGCCTAATTTCCACTATTTTATTCATGCAAACCAAGGTGTCGTTGTGTTATAAGCCACAGTACAATGGTAATTAATGTCATGCCAATGGCAATTTGAAGTGAGTTAGCGAAAAATCCAAAAAAAAAATATTGGACAGTTTACAATCGACCTACAGAAAGCTCCAAAGACTATATTTTTGAGAAACAATAGGCATTCCTCTTCTAATGCGAACAACTTCCTAACTTCCTACAACAGAGTAGAAAGGGTATGCTGTTAGAAAATCTATGAGCAACTATATTACTTGCGTATGTACTATATGATATAGAAACTGCCTTCAAATTTCCAGCAATTGTTATTGTAATAACCCGGAAATCTGAGCCAATTTAAAATTTTTATTTTGGCAATTTTAGTGAATTTTGATTATTTAAAATGAATTATTTTAAATAGTAACGATGAGAAATTTATTTTTAATAGAATTAGAATGTATATATTTATATAGATCGTCATTAGAATATAAATGATTATTTATAATTATAAAAGGAATTGAAAATGGCGCGATAGTTCGAAATTTCGATTTCAAAGTTCAAATGAATGTACCGGATGCAAAATAAACCGGATTTTAGTGAAACCAAAAATATTAGAATCTAATTGAGAATATCTTTCCAACAAATCCGAAAAATTGAAATTTCATAGCGGGGATAAAAAGTTATGTCCAGTTGAAAATTCAGAATAGTCGCTATGGAATTCTGGGCCTTAAAAATGGAAATTTTGCAAACGACCTCAGTTTTTGACGAAACCATTTTTGTTGGATCCATGATGTCAAGTTATTGCTAGATTCCAAAATTCATAATTATCTGAATCAATATGTGAGCGTGGCAAAGGAAAACGCATTTGACCAGTTTTAGTTGATTTTAATCGACTGGAAAATGGCCATTTTTCAAACGGTCTCAGAATTCGACGAAATTAGTTTTGTTAGGACCATATAGTCAATGCGAAGCTAGAAATAAATTTTCAGGAATTTTTAGAGACTGTATGAGGCCCCTGTGAATCGAAATGTACATTAAAATTTGAATATATAGATTTATATATTAATTTCAATAAAAATTTGATCGAAACAGTCGAACTGGCTTACGAAATATGTCCCATTGTGTTCGAAATGGGGGTAATTAGCTAGGGACGACAGGCGGTGGGTCTCGTTTTCAGGTCGAAATTGTAAGGTACTTTATGGAGAGATAAATAATTTAAAATTATTAATATTAATTAGCTTAGTCAACCCCCCCCCCTTCATTTTTCTCAGTCAACATGAAAGAAAAAAATAAGAAAAAGGGGGAGGATAGATCGCGATCGACGATCGCAAGGGGGGCTCGCCGCCAACGCCGCCGCCTCTCCCTACGATCGTCGGACCTCCTCCCACCTGTCCCCCTCGCCTCCGCATCTCCTTCTCCTCCTCTCTTCTTCCCACGAACCCCATGCCCTCGCGAGACCCGTAGCCATGCCACCGAACCCCAGACCCCGTCCTCCTCTAGCCCGCGCAGGCCAGCGCCAAGCCCCCCCTGACTGACTCCGACGTGAAAACCCTCCTTCTCTTCAATTACAGTAAGTTTCCTTGTTTTATTTATTTTTGTTTTATTCTTTTTTAGTAATTCATTTAAATTCTGAAACTAAATGAAATCAGTTTTGTTTTAAATAAATAACATCGATTATTTTTAATTTTAAAAATATATGAAACATAGATAAAGGTATGATTTTTATTTTTATAAAGGTAGGATTTTTATTATTTACAAAGCCATGGTTTTTAAATGTTAAAGACTCGATTTTTGAAATGAAAAAGATTTGATTTTATAATCATAAAGATTTGATTTCACAAGTTAAAGATCGGATTTTTAAAAGAATAAAGCTATGATTTTTATCATTGAAAGAAAATATTGTTGGCAAGTTGAAAATATTTTTAAAAAGTATTACAAATATAATCTTTATATATAAAAGGAAGCATTGTAAAAATATATATAATTTTTATATATAAAGTGCCATTATAAAAACGTGATTTTTAAAAATGAACATCATATTAAAAATATGATTTTTACTATGAGCAGCGTGAAAAGAAGTGAGATGGAACGGATAGAAATCAAAAGGGAATTCAGACAGTTCAGAAATGAAATGGTGGAGTGGAACCCCACTGTGAGAACTTCTCACTTTAGATTTTCTTTTCTAGTTAAAATATATACTAGGATGTAGACGGTGCTTAGTAGCACCCGACACCCGTCGTCCACAGACCATGGATGACTTGTTTGTTTGATTTCTGTGTTGTGAAATTTGATTGTGTGATGTGAAGTGAAATAAGATATTTTATATAGTGAAAAATATTTTATAGTTAAAAATATAATTTTTAATGTGTATATAAAATGAATATTTATAAACAAATCGACGATTTGTTTATATACACTGATTTGACTAATATTGATTGGGACGATAAATTTTACACCTCGCCCAACTGCACAAATAAAAATATGTGTTTGTTGATTTGAAACCCCACATGGGTATTGGGATGATATTTGGCGTACACTAATCCCAATTATTTAGCTGTATGTCGATCGATTGGTCGACAAACTGTGTAAGCGTTAACTATTTATATTTAATGCTTATGCAGTTGTGTGGTGCACTCTGGATGATGATTGATTATTTATTGTTGCTGTTATGTACATGTGTTGTAGAGAATCCATATAATTAACATTATATGGTAATTGATTGGGCCTCATTCCAATTTAGAAAATAAAAAATATAAAATTCATGTGTTGAATAGAAATAGAATACATTCACGTGTTGAATAGAAATATATATATTCATGTGTTGAATAGAAATATAAATTCATGTGTTGATTAGAAATTTAAAATTCATGTGTTGAATAGAAATAGAATAAATATTCATGTGTTGAATAGAAAAATAAATATTCATGTGTTGAATAGAAGTATAAATTCACGTGCTGAAGAAAATATTCATTTGTTGAATAGAATAACGAAGTTATTGAAATATATATAGCCGTGTTGGTTAGATATATGCGCCATTTTGACGTGAATGATATTTATATCGATTTTATTCGTTTTTATAGTGAATATAGAAAAGGAAGTGATTTAAAAATATAACGTTTTGAAAATATTATCATTTGTATATTGATGATGTGGAATATTTAATTTTGATTCGAAATTGAATATGAAGTTGAAATCGTTTCGAAAACGAATTTAAAACGATTTATAAAATATGTTTTAAAAAGGAATCGACGAAATATATATTATATATATAATATAATGGCCAGAATAGAACGCGCCGCGGTAGTTCGCGAATTACGACCATTGACTTCGAATGGATATTGCGGGAGATCCGACCGTCGGATTCTCCTAAAACCGGAACCATTGGGTTCGTATCGAAAAGAGCTTTCTAACGAATATTAGAGATTTGAAATCTAATGGTTGGATTTGGAATTATGTCCAAATCAAATTTGGAAAAGGTCGTTGTAAGTGCGGTTCGATGACCGTTGATGGAAATCGATTGTACGGGCCTTGATAAAATTATTAAAAATAGTAATAGTTTGTGTAAAATCATAAGAAATGGTTTGTGAAGAATTAGGATGAAAAACTCCATATTTGAAAAGATAAAAATTGATTTTTATCGAAATGAACTAGTTTTGAACTAGAATTATAATTCTATTTATTTTTAAAATAAATAAAGTGGATTTGAAATGGTTTTGAAAATAACCAGAATTTCCAATAATTGAATTGGAATGGATTTGAATCGAAATTATCTTTGGAATATTTCGATGTTGGATTTTGTGATTATACAGATATTGTTATGGAAATTTGAAAGATATATTTATATCGTTATTTCCAATATGATATCTGTTGGTCGTAGAATTTGATATTGAATATAAGCCGATATATTTTCTATTTGGAGCCTTGTATATAATATCAAATGTGATTTGGTTTTGTTGTGAATGGTGTCTTCATCAACACTGTTCTTAAACCCAGTTGAGAAAAAGATTAAATTTTTTTATTTAGATTTAATGAAGTGTACCAATTAAATGGGATTTAATTGGAACTGAATTTGAATTGATTTTTGGGTTTATCGTGAACGGTGTTTTAAATAACACTTGTTCTTTAACCCGATAATTAATGGAATGTGATTTTGGGTTTATCGTGAACCGTGTTTTAAATGACATTGGTTCTTTAACCCAGTTAAAGACGGGATGTGATTTCCCATGTTAAATAATCATGGATAGTGATTATTGGGAAGATTAAAACCAAGTGGAGTTTTAATGAATCTTTAATTAGATTGAAATGGTCGAGAATGGAGTATCACCGGTTTTGCTCCAGGCGATAGTTAAATCTTTAATTAGATTTGAACGTGAAATGGTAATTGAATTTACCGATAACACCGTGGTGTTAGATATGAAGTATGACAAGTTTACTTCATGGGATGAATAGGTTGGGATTGGGAAATAAAATAAATGATTACTTCGGTGTGATTCGCTAATCCCGACTAGTTTGAATTGATATTCAAAGAAGATTAAAGAATAAATTTAAAGAATTTATCTTTGATAAAATTAATGGGAACCTTTCCCAAAGTATAAGAATATTTGAATAAAAGAATATTCTGAATTGGAATGAGGCGTATGTTGTGTTTGTGTAACACTTGTTTTTTACATACGCTAGTTATTCAGAAGACCGGGTTTATCCCATTCTGAATAACTGATTCGACGTGGTGTCGAGGATAAAGATGGTGGTCGAAGACCGGAGGTCTTCAACATCGTTTGGATAATTACTGATGATCTTGATTGGGCCGTACACCCAAGAGGAGGGAATCAGTTGGTGATCGTCCAGACGTACTTGGAGATCGATGGATATGCGAGGTACTAGGTGCCTCAGGTTTCGTTCAGACCCAGAACGAACTTGTAAATGGACTGTGTGTCTGACATTGGATTTTATTCTGTGTGATTGATTTTTATTAAATATATATCTTTTTAGCGGCGGAGAATTTATTCTCTTGCTTAACGCCCTTCTCTAAGATGTACGAGCTCAGGGGTTATATATTGATGGATATCAAACGCATGGAGTGAATTGACTGTGTGGCAAATGATCAAGGCTTCTGTTGAAAAGAAAATTCTTGTGATGATCAAAGCATGGCCTGTGTGGCATAGCTTTGTGTAGAGTTGATTCGCGAGCCTCACACCCCGGTAGTGGACCAGAAACGGAAGAGGACTTTAGGGAGGGCATGCGTTTCCTTCTAGCTAGAAGTGGCATCAGTGGTTTTACACGCCCTGACGAGTTTGACTTATGTGGCTGTTGTTGTTGCGAGGCGCCTCGGATATATCGGTCGATCCGGGACCGATGGAGTCATTGGACTCATTGACACCCCAAAGGGTGGGGAAACGCAGTGTTCAGGCATTTTAATCCACATCGGTGGACCGGCCCTGACAATCCAAGGGCCCACCTGAGTCTGAGTCCTGAGACACGGGCTAGAGCGTCTCGAATCAGTAGAGGACTATCTTTTACCTCGGTTCACAGATGGAAACCCAACTTCCAATACGTGACTTTGCGGTTTTAGTTGTAAACCTATATATGGCGACATAATGGTATGGGGCATTCATGCCGCCTATGATTGATACTTATGATTGAAATTGTTTTGACACTATACGCTTATAATAGTACCAAATGATTTGTTTTAACATATCAAGCATGCTTTGGCTATTATAAGGTAAAACCCTATCCTCCGGCTTGTGTTGCATTGTGTGATGGGACCTGGGTCTTATAATAGCTTCATTTTTCTTTATTTAGCTTTGCGCTATTTATTTTATGCACTGGTATTCTTGGGAGGAAACCCGTTCCGTGTTATACGGCGTGGTCCCTTGATTTACCCAACTTTAAAATAAAAATTAATAACTATTTTAGTTCTCACACCGGTCACATGACTGACCTGGAGTTTATTGTTTTAACCTAAACTCTGGGTGCCCTTATTTTGACACGGACAGCTAGTAGTTTTGGTTTTGCAGATCTATATTCACAGGAACCTGGTTTACAGTTGGAACGATACTCGGAAAGCTCTGTATCCGTGTATTACTTTCAGTTGTGTTTTGTATCGTTTTTCCGCTGCTATGTAATTTATTGTAATCTATGATATTTATCGAATGTGTAATATTTATTCATACTCAGTATATTCCTGTATTCAGATGAATTGTTGTAATAAACAATGAAATGTTGTTCTATTTGCGTTCTTTTGTGTGTTGTTCTCAAAGTATCCGCTCTTTCCTTACCGGGGAAGTTACGGGTCCTTACAGTTGGTATCAGAGCATTGGTTTACAAAGCTCGAGAACAAGACACGTTAGAACCATATGAAAGAATTCATCATAGATTGGATTAGTAATATCCAATGAGAATGACTCATTAGAGATAGGATCTGTAGTATCCTAGAACGAGTGTGAAGAGTATATTTTTAAAATGAAAACAGTTTTTGTTTTGAAAATTAAATTCAATTATTCATATTTGAATATTTATTTGTATTGATTTGGACAATCCAGTATATAAAGATTTTACGTATACGTCTGATCCGCGTGTATTTGAAGTTTTAATATACTGGATAGATATAGAATCACACTCTAGTCGCCTGAAGATGGTTCTGATGATTGCTATAGCGATCGCATCATCAGTATTCATGTTCGAGTTTAGAAAGTGGGATTTCTATATATTTCCTACTGACTGGTGTGAGAACCAAAATTAGATAGGGCTTATTGTTGTGATTTGGCATCAAAAATGTGATTTTTGCCTATATATCAAAGTTATGAATTTGAAACGTTAATCAACTAATTGATTGATGATTGTGTTGTTTGATTATAGGTGTGATTAATTAGAATTTGAACCACTTATCCAAATTGTATAAAATAGTGAATTGTATTGAAAATTAGTCGCATTTGCATGCATATACATGTACTTACATTGAACACGTCATAGCAAGGAGGCTAGAGAAGAAGAATAAAATTGTTTGCCCGACAAATAGGTACATGTTTATTATATTTCTTTGGGTTTGGATGATTTTATGAGCTGATTGGCTGTTTCTTTTTCTTTTTGGATTGATGAGGGCCATGGGAGGCTATTTGAAATATCCCGAAGTCCCCGGTGCAGGGGAGGTTATGGCGAAATTTTTTGAAAATTTAGGGTGTTAGCCAAATTTTTAAAAATTTGAAAAGTTCTTAGAATCTGAAAAGTTGAAGAACATAAGTCATAATTAAAATAATGGAAGTTGAGTTGATTGGTTAAACAACTTTCGGCTTCGCTCCTTTTCGGGGACGAAAAGTTTGGGGGAGATTGTAATAACCCAGAAATCTGAGCCAATTTAAAATTTTTATTTTGGCAATTTTAGTGAATTTTGATTATTTAAAATGAATTATTTTAAATAATAACGATGAGAAATTTATTTTTAATAGAATTAGAATGTATATGTTTATATAGATCATCATTAGAATATAAATAATTATTTATAATATAAAGGAATTGAAAATGGCGTGATAGTTCGAAATTTCAATTTCAAAGTTCAAATGAATGTACCGGGTGCAAAATAAACCGGATTTTAGTGAAACCAAAAATATTAGAATCTAATTGAGAATATCTTTCCAACGAATCCGAAAAATTGAAATTTCATAACAGGGATAAAAAGTTACGTCCATTTGAAAATTCAGAATAGTCGCTATGGAATTATGGGCCTTAAAAATGGA
This sequence comes from Allium sativum, assembly GCA_030737875.1. NCBI lineage: Eukaryota > Viridiplantae > Streptophyta > Magnoliopsida > Asparagales > Amaryllidaceae > Allium > Allium sativum. The sequence goes on along the minus strand of JASFAX010002338.1, from coordinate 10,536 downwards.
AATTTTGCAAATGACCTCGGTTTTCGATGAAACCACTTTTGTTGGATCCGTGATGTCAAGTTATTGCTAGATTCCAAAATTCGTAATTTTCTGAATCAATATGTGAGCGTGGAAAAGGAAAACGCGTTTGACCAATTTTAGTTGATTTTAATTGACTGGAAAATGACCATTTTTCAAACGATCTCAGAATTTGACGAAATTAGTTTTGGTAGGACCGTATAGTCAATGGGAAGCTAGAAATAATTTTTCGGGAATTTTTAGAGACTGTATGAGGCCCCTATGAATCGAAATGTACATTAAAAATTGAATATATAGATTAATATATTAATTTCAATCAAAACTGATCAAAACAGTCGAACTAGCTTACGAAACATGTCTCATTGTGTTCGGAATGAGGGTAATTAGCTAGGGACGATAGGCGGTGGGTCTCGTTTTGAGGTCGAAATTGTAAGCTACTTTATGGAGAGATAAATAATTTAAAATTATTAATATTAATTAGCTCAGTCAAACCCCCCTTTCTTCTCAGTCAACACGAAAGAAAATTAAAAAAATAAGAAAAAGGGGGAGGACAGATCGCGATCGATGATCGCACCGGGGGGGCTCGCTGCCAACACCGTCGCCTCTCCCTACGATCGCCGGACCTCCTCCCACCTGTCCCCCTCACCTCCGCATCTCCTTCTCCTCCTCTCTTCTTCCCACGAACCCCCATGCCCTCGCGAGACCCGTAGCCACGCCACCGAACCCCAGACCCCGTCCTCCTCTAGCCCGCGCAGGCCGGCGCCAAGCCCCCCCCCCCCCCCCGGACTGACTCTGACGTGAAAACCCTCCTTCTCTTCAATTACAGTAAGTTTCCTTATTTTATTTATTTTTGTCTTATTCTTTTTTTTAGTAGTTCATTTAAATTCTGAAATTAAATGAAATCAGTTTTGTTTTAAATAAATAACATCGATTATTTTCAATTTTAAAAATATATGAAGCATAGATAAATTTTTATTTTTATAAAGGTAGGATTTTTATTATTTACAAATCCATGGTTTTTAAATGTTAAAGACTCGATTTTTGAAATGAAAAAGATTTGATTTCACAAGTTAAAGATCGGATTTTTAAAAGCATAAAGCTATGATTTTTATCGTTGAAAGAAAATATTGTTGGCAAGTTGAAAATATTTTTAAAAAGTATTAAAAATATAATCTTTATATATAAAAGGAAGCGTTGTAAAAATATATATAATTTTTATATATAAAGTGCCATTATAAAAACGTTATTTTTAAAAATGAACATCATATTAAAAATATGATTTTTACTATGAGCAGCGTGAAAAGAAGTGAGATGGAACGGATAGAAATCAAAAGGGAATTCAGACAGTTCAGAAATGAAATGGCGGAGTGGAACCCCAATGTGAGAACTTCTCACTTTAGATTTTCTTTTCTAGTTAAAATATATACTAGGATGTAGACGGTGCTTAGTAGCACCCGACACCCGTCGTCCACAGACCATGGATGACTTGTTTGTTTGATTTCTGTGTTGTGAAATTTTATTGTGCGATATGAAGTGAAATAAGATATTTTATATAGTGGAAAATATTTTATAGTTAAAAATATAATTTTTAACGTGTATATAAAATGAATATTTATAAACAAATCGATGATTTGTTTATATACACTAATTTGACTAATATTGATTGGGACGATAAATTTTACACCTCGCCCAACTGCACAAATAAAAATGTGTGTTTGTTGATTTGAAACCCCATACGGGTATTGGGATGATATTTGGCATACACTAATCCCAATTATTTAGCTGTATGTCGATCGATTGGTCGACAGACTGTGTAAGCATTAATTATTTATATTTAATGCTTATGCAGTTGTGTGGTGCACTCTGGATGATGATTGATTATTTATCGTTGCTGTTATGTACATGTGTTGTAGAGAATCCATATAATTAACATTATATGGTAATTGATTGGGCCTCATTCCAATTTTGAAAATAAGAAATATAAAATTCATGTGTTGAATAGAAATATAAAATTCATGTGTTGAATAGAAATAAAATAAATTCATGTGTTGAATAGAAATATATATATATATATATATATATATATATATATATTCATGTGTTGAATAGAAATATAAATTCATGTGTTGAATAGAAATATAAAATTTATGTGTTGAATAGAAATATAATAAATATTCATGTGTTGAATAGAAAAATAAATATTCATGTGTTGAATAGAATAAATTCATGTGTTGAATGGAAGTATAAATTCATGTGTTGAATAGAAAAATAAATATTCATGTGTTGAAGAAAATATTCATTTGTTGAATAGAATAACGAAGTTATTGAAATATATAAAGCCGTGTTGGTTAGATATGCGCCAATTTGACGTGAACGATATTTATATCGATTTTATTCGTTTCTATAGTGAATATAGAAAAGGAAGTGATTTCAAAATATAACGTTTTGAAAATATTATCATTTGTATATCGATGATGTGGAATATTCAATTTTGATTCGAAATTGAATATGAAGTTGAAATCGTTTTGAAAACGAATTTAAAATGATTTATAAAATACATTTTAAAAAGGAATCGACGAAATATGTATTATATATATTATATATAATATAATGGCCTAAATAGAACGCGCCGCGCCGCGGCAGTTCGCGAATTTCAACCATTGACTTCGAATGGATATTGCGGGAGATCCGACCGTCGGATTCTCCTAAAACCGGAAAAGTTGGGTTCGTATCGAAAAGAGCTTTCTAACGAATATTAGAGATTTGAAATCTAATGGTTGGATTTGGAATTATGTCCAAATCAAATTTGGAAAAGGTCGTTGTAAGTGCAGTTCGATGGCCGTTGATGGAAATCGATTGTACGGGCCTTGATAAAATTATTAAAAATAGTAATAGTTTGTGTAAAATCATAAGAAATGGTTTGTGAAGAATTAGGATGAAAAACTCCATATTTGAAAAGATAAAAATTGATTTTTATCGAAATGAACTAGTTTTGAACTAGAATTATAATTCTATTTATTTTTAAAATAAATAAAGTGGATTTGAAATGGTTTTGAAAATAACCAGAATTTCCAATAATTGAATTGGAATGGATTTGAATCGAAATTATCTTTGGAATATTTCGATGTTGGATTTTGTGATTATACAGATATTGTTATGGAAATTTGAAAGATATATTTATATCGTTATTTCCAATATGATATCTGTTGGTCGTAGAATTTGATATTGAATATAAGCCGATATATTTTCTATTTGGAGCCTTGTATATAATATCAAATGTGATTTGGTTTTGTTGTGAATGGTGTCTTCATCAACACTGTTCTTAAACCCAGTTGAGAAAAAGATTAAATTTTTTTATTTAGATTTAATGAAGTGTACCAATTAAATGGGATTTAATTGGAACTGAATTTGAATTGATTTTTGGGTTTATCGTGAACGGTGTTTTAAATAACACTTGTTCTTTAACCCGATAATTAATGGAATGTGATTTTGGGTTTATCGTGAACCGTGTTTTAAATGACATTGGTTCTTTAACCCAGTTAAAGACGGGATGTGATTTCCCATGTTAAATAATCATGGATAGTGATTATTGGGAAGAATAAAACCAAGTGGAGTTTTAATGAATCTTTAATTAGATTGAAATGGTCGAGAATGGAGTATCACCGGTTTTGCTCCAGGCGATAGTTAAATCTTTAATTAGATTTGAACGTGAAATGGTAATTGAATTTACCGATAACACCGTGGTGTTAGATATGAAGTATGACCAGTTTACTTCATGGGATGAATAGGTTGGGATTGGGAAATAAAATAAATGATTACTTCGGTGTGATTCGCTAATCCCGACTAGTTTGAATTGATATTCAAAGAAGATTAAAGAATAAATTTAAAGAATTTATCTTTGATAAAATTAATGGGAACCTTTCCCAAAGTATAAGAATATTTGAATAAAAGAATATTCTGAATTGGAATGAGGCGTATGTTGTGTTTGTGTAACACTTGTTTTTTATATACGCTAGTTATTCAGAAGACCGGGTTTATCCCATTCTGAATAACTGATTCGACGTGGTGTCGAGGATAAAGATTGTGGTCGAAGACCGGAGGTCTTCAACATCGTTTGGATAATTACTGATGATCTTGATTGGGCCGTACACCCAAGAGGAGGGAATCAGTTGGTGATCGTCCAGACGTACTTGGAGATCGATGGATATGCGAGGTACTAGGAGCCTCCGGTTTCGTTCAGACCCAGAGTGAACTTGTAAATGGACTATGTGTCTGACATTGGATTTCATTCTGTGTGATTGATTTCTATTAAATATATATCTGTTTGGTGGCGGAGAATTTATTCTCTTGCTTAACGCCCTTCTCTGAGGTGTACGAGCTCAGGGGTTATATATTGATGGATATCAAACGATGGAGTGAATTGCCTGTGTGGCATGCCTAAGTGGCAAATGATCAATGCTTCTGTTGAAAAGCAAAGTCTTGTGGGTGATGATCAAAGCACTGCCTGTGTGGCATAGCTTTGTGTAGCGTTGATTCGCGAGCCTCACACCCCGGTAGTGGACCAGAAACGGGAGAGGACTTCAGAGAGGGCATGCGTTTCCTTCTAGCTTGAAGTGGCGTCAGTGGTTTTACACGCCCTGACGAGTTTGACTTATTTGGTTGCTGCTGTTGCGAGGTGCCTCGGATATATCGGTCGATTCGGGACCGAAGGAGTCATTGGACTCATGGACACCCCAAAGGGTGGGGAAACGCAGTGTTCAGGCATTTTAATTCACATCGGTGGACCAGCCCTGACGATCCAAGGGCTCACCTGAGTCTGGGTCCTGAGACAAGGGCTAGAGCGTCTCGAATCGGTAGAGGACTATCATTTGCCTCGATTCACAGATGGAAACCAACTTCGAATACGTGACTTTGCGGTTTTAGTTGTAAACCTATATATGGCGACATAGTGGAATGGGGCATTCATGCCGCCTATGATTGATACTTATGATTCAAATTGTTTTGACACTATACACTTATAATAGTATCAAATGATTTGTTTTTAATGTATCAAGCATGCTTTGGCTATTATAAGGTAAAACCCTATCCTCCGGCTTGTGTTGCATTGTGTGATGGGACCTGGGTCTTATAATAGATTCATTTTTCTTTATTTAGCATTGCGCTGTTTGTTTTATGCACTGGTATTCTTAGGATGAAACCCGTTCCGTGTTATACGGCGTGGTCCCTTGAATTACCCAACTTTAAAATAAATATTAATAACTGTTTTAGTTCTCACACCAGTCACATGACTGAGCTGGAGTTTATTGTTTTAACCTAAACTCTGGGTGCCCTTATTTTGAAGCGAGCAGCTAGTAGTTTTGGTTTTGCAGATCTATATTCACAGGAACCTGGTTTACAGCTGGAACGATACTCGGAAAGCTCTGTATCAGTGTATTACTTTCAGTTGTGTTTTGTATTGTTTTTCCGCTGCTATGTAATTTATTGTAATCTCTGATATTTATCGAATGTGTAATATTTATTCATACTCTGTATATTCCTGTATTCTGATGAATTTTTGTAATAAACAATGAAATGTTGTTCTGTTTGCGTTCTTTTGTGTGTTGTTCTCAAAGTATCCGCTCTTTCCTTATCGGGGAAGTTACGGGTCTTTACAGTTATGCATCAAATTTCCGGAGGTAGTGGGAAAACTTCAGGATCAAAATGAGGTGCATGACAAATGCAGGTAATTATATTTGTTAAGAAAAATTAATAAACAGAGAGCCCATCATACATTCAAATGAATCCAAGAAGATCAATTCAAGAGGAAAGTTGAAAACCAAACATGGTAACCACAAAATAGAAATAAAGAGTACGGAAGTGAGAAGTATGCACAAAATAGTCATTACACGCTCATGGACATCAGTAAATTGCAACTGGACCTAATTAATATTAGAAAATAAACCCAAACAGATAATAAATAGGAGATTACTTGAAAACAATCGAGAGAGGACTGGCGTGGCTGTAGGTGCGAGCGAATTCCTAGATCTAAATTCATCCTGAAGACAGCTGCTTCTCGACAAAGATTGAATTGGCTAAAATCTTATACGGTGGTGGCTAAATCTGTAAATGAACTCGCAGCATGGAGATATTCTGTTGATTTTGAGGTAAGGGCAGCCAAAGAGTATATGCCAAATAAGGAACGAATCGTTAGGGTCGGGAAGAGCAGAGAGGAAGTGAGAAATATTAGAAGATGGGATAATCTAAATGGAAGAAGGAAATATAGTGACAGTTGAGTTCCAAAGAAGACGTAGGATGCTTGAGAGTTGTTGAAACCAAACTCAGCAATACAATAACTAAACTGTAACTTGTTTATTTATAGAATGAGACACACCAGTGTTAACCTTTGCGGATTTGAAGAGGTCATCAAGAACTTCAGACAAGGTTGGATGTGCATGAATAGCAAAAACTGTTTCCTAGATCTACAACCAAATTTATAGTAACTAATTTATAAATTTAATCTAAACCCATGACTAATAATTAGCTTTCAAGAAACTTCCAGATGGTCTTTTGGAAAAAATTACTACTTTTTTCAATGCAAATACTAACATAACTTTAAATTTCTTGGTTCAAAATTCATGATATTGTCCTCTATAACAATTATATGGCAATAACTCTTGTAAAAACAAAGTGATGGAGGACACTATTCTGATGTTATAACACACTGAAATATAAATTGTACCCATGGGGTTATTGAGCAAACATCTAGCGTACATGACTCATAAATTAATACATTAACTTCCCTTTTTTGATAGTATAATAGATAAATGTACAGAATGCCAATCTTAAACATCAATTGCAATGTCAAGATACATTCCAGTTTCATAAATTCTATTCATTGGAGTCAGCAAGCTGCTTATTTGGGTTCAGAAGGCATCGATAATTTATGCACAACAGTGGAGTAACACCGTCAATATCTATGATACCATTTTGCATAATAAAATATCTAGAATATACAAATGCAAAAACATTGGCGACGGTGACATTCTTATAACTAAACACGGGATAGAAACATAAGTAGCAGGGAAAGGCACATTATTAAACACGTTAGTCATTCTTGATTAAGTGATATAGAAGATCACAAACCTAATAAAATTTCAACATGGAATATTTTCCAAAGTGAAAGAAGCCTATACATAAAGTTCATCTTTCAAACAATTTCATTGAACTGATCTAATATCATTACCTCTTTAAGCAAAGTATCAGATATAGAAAATGCTGACCTGTACTCTTAGAACAGTATTTTAAATCATATGCATCTGCGGATACAAATCTACAGGTATTATCAAATTATAAATTTGAAATGTAAAATAAATCAATATTTTTCAATTCTGAACTCAGAATCTTAAAATAAAATGTTTCCAAATCATATTTATACATGATACTTCTTTTAACAAAAATGGTGGAGAAAAAATCATGAATACAGGCCATATTATTGTAGGCCTTATAGTGATATGGATGCCAATTTAAGTAGATTTTTATAATCACAAACCTCTCTAAAACTTTGAAATACTTTGTGTTTTTCTTACATAATGATACAGATGTCACTTTGAGTAGATTGTTATAGTGACAAATCTGCATAAAACATGATATGCTTCATCCTTTTCTTGTAAGAAATCAACAGGAAGAAAATTCCCATGCAACGATACATAAATAACAAATAATCCAAAATTAAATTCTATTGCTAGACGATTAAACTTAAATTTAACTCTGGAAGATTTGATGCATTTCTAGCCAATTTAATGAATGGAGATCTGCATAAATGACAAATATACATCTGAAAGCAACACAATGCCCGTAATGCTCTATAGAATATGATCCAAAGAAATAAATGTGTAATACATAATCCCACTACTGTTAACGTAATTTGCACTATCCTAAAAAAATAAGACAACTAAAGGCCTCGTCCCACAATTATGACACAATATCCCCATCAAAACATATAGTTTTACTGTTATTTTGAAATATCAAATTTATTATGTTTTTATAGATACCCAAATGCATCAAATTTTCTCCCAGCTGATCTTAAACGTTATATGAACATATAATAACATTTGAAGTAATGTTGCTCAAAATATGATAAAATAGCTAATGAACCGCTCCAAATGAGGATATATATATATATTCAGTAAAAGAGAAAGTAGAATATATGTTCTCACATTCAGATAATGAATAGTGGAAATTCTTTGACAAAAAAAAATGATGCAGAGCGATATTCTTTTAATAAACTGAAATCATCCAGGTACGAAATTAAAATTGCAAAAAGGAAAAAAATGTTCTACTTCTACATGCTATGTAATATAATATTATAATAGAAGTATTGATCATCTAAAATATACTTAAAATAAACAATGCCAAAAAATATTTATAACTAAAGTTTTATATATATATTAAGTATTCCTTCATCTAAACCCTTACAATTTACAAAAGTTAAACAGACCACAAAGACAAATACTACTGTTCAGTTAACTGTGAAAGTGAAACTAATTATTACTAATTTCTATAGTGGATATGAGAGCACACTCATTTAAGCTTGCAAATGCCAAGTAAAGGTACCTTTAAAGATGAAAGTGTTCGTTCCTATGAATTATTATGGACAAAAACTGCACTGATAACGTTAGTCAGCATCCCTTTACCATTTCATTACAGGAAGAGTTTCTTCTTCAAATCTGATAATGTAGCCAGAAATTATTAAAACAAAATAAATTTGGTTTTAAAAACAAATGGAAATGTATATAATGTAAAAGCATACAAATAAAGTTACAGTTTCATATAAAACTTCATCATATTATTTGCCTTACTTATTTTCCTTACTACAGAAACTATTCATGTTTTCCCATAGTTGATGGAATGAATATTTGCAGTCAAAAACTATAATGAACTTATCTAACAAAAAGTTGTCCCATTCATCAAAATCCATGGTACTGTTGTGATTTGTGACATAAAATCACATATATTGATTGAGACGAGGCATGGATATGCTTGGCGGTAGAGGAGATGGTGCAGCAGCAGAGAGAAGGTAAGAAGGGAGCAGCTTTGTTTCGAGCTTCAGCTCAGACGTCTGAGCCATGCCTGTCAAATTTCTGACTTGTCAGGATTTGGAACTCGAAAGCTTGGACAGACGTCTGGCAGATATTGGTCAGACATCTGAGCGGGTTTTCTGCTATTGACTTGGTTTTTCTGTGACTTATTCTACAAGTGTTGAAGGGGCAAATTGGGTATTTTCCTAGGCCTTTTATTCTCCTATAAAAGCAGCATCTAGGGTTGGATTATATAGCATGGGATTGAAACCGAATTAATTAATCCAAGGGTTTGTTGTCGTTCTTCATTGTTTTTCTTCTCCAACAAAAGTAATAGTCATCTAGATATTCTTTCTCTATCTCAATAAGGTTATTGATTCTTATTTTTTTTTATTGTTGGTTCTGATCTATTGAGCGTAAACAAAATTTGTTTTTGTGAATCAATAAAGAGGGTGGTTGGGTGGAATATCTTGTGTTTACGCGTGTGATTTCATATCTGTGTTTGTTTCCATAGAAATCATCTTTAAGTAATTGGGTGAAGAAGATCCCGATCGCTTCCGCAAAGGCGTAGTTTTCATAACAGTTGATATCAGAGCTAGATCATCGCAAAGCTTAGAGTGATTTTGGATTGGAAATATTTTTTTATGTCGGATATGATGGCGTTTTCGAAGATGGCTGTTTTTGATGGAAAAAATTGGGGAATTTGGAAGCCTAAGATGGAGGATGTGCTTTACCTCAATGATCTTCATGATCCGATTGATGAAGATGCGAAGAAGCCCTCAGTGGTGGATGATGGAATGTGGAAGAAGATGGATAAAAAGGCGATTGCCTTAATTAGACAGTACCTTGATGATTTGGTATTCCATAATGTGGCTAGTTGTGAATCCGCGAAGGATTTGTGGGACAAGTTGGTATCTCTATATGAGTCGAGGAGTGCTACAAGTAAGGCTTTTCTAGTTTGAAAGCTTGTTCAGCTAAGATTGGATGAAGAGAAGTCTGTTGCTGGGCACCCGCATGAATTTCAAGATGTGATCAATCAATTGGCAAATCTAAAGGTCAATTTTGATTATGAGTTGCAGGCTCTTTTGCTAATGAGTTCGCTTTCAGAAAGTTGGGAGACTTTGGTTGTTTCATTGAATAACTTCAATGCTAGTGGAGCCATCTCTTTGGAAACGGTACGAAGCAGCCTTTTGAATGAGGAACTAAGGAGAAAAAGGTCGGGTTTGAAATTAGTTCAAGGTGAGGTAATGGTAGCAAAGGTCTCGTAGAAAGATACAAGAAGGAAGAAGAAAGGTGCTAATGGTAAAGGTGCTTCTTATTATTGTGGCAAGTAAGGTCACATACGCAAGAATTTTTATGCTTATCAGAAGGATAAGAAGAAGGTTGCGGATGGTGATAAAAGTGATGAGGCACAGGCAGATATTGCTGCAAGTTCCATTAGTGATACTTCTTGTGATGTCCT
>JASFAX010002337.1:0-46382 GCA_030737875.1 Allium sativum | reverse complement strand
AAATAAACCCTTATGGTTTAAAAACGATTATGGCGTTGTTTTTATGAAAATTTGATTTTGATATAACTCAAATTCTATAAAACTAAATCTTTATTTTTCTCTTCCATTAGAAAACTATCGTTCAATCGATCTGGGCATTTCTTGTTTCATCAAATTCCGACTTATATTGAGTTCTGTATACTCAATTAAAGTTCGAATCGTCAAATTTCAAACTACTGTGCTGCGGCTAGTTCGTTTTAATTATAATTTATATAAACGTTAACTTCGTTTATAAATTCCAACTTCAATTCCAGTATTTTAAAACAAACCTGATATCCAAATCGATTTCTCAAACTCGTCGATTATTTTATACAATATCCACAACTCAGTTTAAAACTCACATTTCTATATTCAATTCTCATTCTTCTGAAATTATCTTATTTACAACATATCGATATAATCGAAATCCAATTATAAATTCCTTTTATTGGCATGATCAAATTTCAACATCATTTACTATTACATGCCAATATCATCTCTTGATAATAGTGAAGTCGTTCAAGTTGGGATATTTTATTTACCACTCAAACCTTAAACAACGACGTTCTTATCTTGAGATAGATAACTGCTTGTAATACCAACACTTGATAAAATCTCAGCTTCTAGTCTATTCAAATATGGTTTCATAAGCCATATCCACTTTGGAAAAAATTCATTTCTAAATTACCTGATGAAAATTTCTTCATCACATTTATAAACTTTGTTTATAAATTAACCCCCTTAATTTATTTATTAAAACAACTCCCACTTAATTTTGATTCTCATTATATTTATTATTATCATATATATATATATATATATATATGTATATATATATATATATACATACACACACATACACATATGCATATAAACCTATAATCCATTTCATATTAAATTTAATTTTATACAATTTCAATACATTTTCTGAAAAGAAAATTTTTATTTCTATGAATTTGACATCGTTGAATTCAAATCATAATTCCATGTGGATATATTTAAATTCAGTTTACATTCCGAACATCAGAATAAATTTCATCGTTTCTTCTTGAAACGATTTCAAGTTATAAATATCTTTTTAAATTCATATTTGAATTTAAATACCAAAATCATCTCATGATAATTATCCCCTTCTATTTATAAACATCGTTTATAAATTTTACTTCTTGTTTTAAATATTTAAAAAAAACTTATATTTCATATTCCATTTGAAATCAATTTTCCACCTCGAAAGATAAATTTCCTTCTTTAAATCCCTTACTTGAAATTTAAGTTTAATATTATCAAATGATAATATTTCTTTTGATTTATAAACATCGTTTATAAATTCAACAACTGTTTTCGTTTCTTAAAACAAATTAATATTTTCCTAGCCAAATCTGAAATTCAATTTCTATTCGAAAAAAATGTATTTTCCCTTTTTAAATCTAAAAATCCCTTTTATGATATTTTTAAATATCGATCTCTAGGGCCAGTGGTATTTAAATACCCAAATAAACAAACCATCAATCCAATCCAACACATCACACACATATAAATATGTAAACAGTAATAAATAAATTTGAGGAATCCGGTTGGATCCCTCCAACCTGTTTCTCCAGCATCCACAGATGTTAGTCACATAAATAATACCAATCCTGCTTCAAGGCAGGATATCGCGGTATAAAAGGGGATCCACTTATATACGTGGGCATAGGGTCATCCGCTAATAATACCGTGGGCATCCACTAATAGTATTGCAGGAAATTTAATATATATATATATATATATATATAATAATAGCGACAACCACCAAGCCTAAATAACTATAATATATATATATATATATATATATATATATATATATATAACCACAATTTATAAATAAGCAGCAATACAACCAATCAAACAACAATTTATTTTTAATGATAAAAATAAATTTTTAAGTGAAATTTACTCACCTTGATTTGGTGAATATCCATTTAAAATGTCATATCGTCTTGGCTATGCATCTACTTGAATCGACTTCAACCGAATCTATTTTGCTCCTATGAAAATTTTAATTTTACTATCGATTAACCATTTATTTAATTTAAATTGACTTGCTCAAATAAATAAATTATCCTATTCATTTTTTAATAAATAAAAATGTATACCTTACCGCTCTCGATCCATTATGAAGCGAAATAAACAAACCACCGATCCTCTATACTACCATAAGCCCCAAAAACTGACTTCTACCTCTTTGGCAATTCGTCGAACACTATCTTAACAATCCGCATTCCCTTTCAATCACTGGCATACGACTATTATATAACTACCGTGTCCTTTCAATTTGAAAACTCCACTGTCTAGACCAAATTTTCCATCAATATCCCACACACCTAGTCCACCATTTCAGTGCGCAAAACTCCTCAGCCTTTAACAACCAAACACTTCCTCCATCGACAGTTCATTCCTGCCTCTAACATCCCCAAAAGATCCCAATCATTTCTGTAAGCCACTATCCAGTCATTTGGATTACCAATGCAATTGCAATGCCTCTTCTACGCAAACCCCTTTCTTTTTCAACAACCCAAGCTCCACTTGTTGATAATACCTGCATCGCTTGCTCACTACGTTGATCTTCTGCAACCATCGATGAACACACAGCCTTCCTTCATGATGCCTGGAGCCACGCTAACCCCATATCGCGACTTCGTAGCACCCATGCCCTAGCTCGAACCCATCCTCGTACTCTTCACGCCATCCTTCAATTGCACCATCGTCACTCGCTTTCCCAAAAACTGTAGCCCTAGCGTGCACACCTAGCTGAGATCCAACATCGCACCCTTCACGTGAGAAGCTCGGACATCGAGCTTTGGGTCTGTCGCAATTTAGGATTTCGATTTTTTTTTATTTTGGAGATCGATTTGGATTTCGTTTGACAGGGAGAAAGAACAAGAGGTGGAGGGTTTGTTGGGTTTGAGAATGAGTGAATCGGCTAAGGCCGGGCTTACTTATAGATGGGGATGCAGGGACAAGGCGTACACACCATTAAAATCATGTCTCTTTGGTACCGTATAAAGGAGACAAAAATTTTCAGCTCGAGGAAGGGATTGTCTGCGTTGATGTAAATTTTTAGGGTGGCGCTATTTGTTTTTAGGTCGGTTGAATACATATTGATTTGGTTCTTTATATAGTATAATACTATAAAATATCTCTTGGTCCATATTTAAAATTTTAAACCACTATTTAATAATAACGACCGACGTTCTCAGCGTTATTCGCTACCCTAAACTCAACGGGACGAGTTCTGAAATTCATTTCGACTATATAAAGGAGATAACATTAAACTAATGATTTAAATTAATCTAAAGTAAAATATGAATCAACTTCAAACAATTAATTTCATTCATAATAAATTATTATTGTCGTTCTAATTCAATATAGAATATATATATTATTCGACATAATCATTTTGATTAGGTTAACTCTAAATTTTGTTGTTTGTAGTTTCCGTCTACCAAAATTCGATATATTTGATATTAAATCGTATATTGATTATTAGATCAATGAATTAAATAAAAATCCATTTATTATTCAAATTCAACATTTAAACTAATCTAAATATTTAAAATTAGATGACTAAAATTCTGGGACATTACAATATCGCTTCTTAAATTATTGAATTCCATCGAGTGATTTTGAAGTTTTTAGCGTTTGAATCTTGGAGCTTTCTGGCCATTGGAAACGTTATTGGCTGCTGGGTATTAGAATTAGGGTTAGTACGTATTGCGTTTACCCACCGTATTTATAGAGTATTTTCCATGTTATTTAATTCAAGAAAATATTTGTTCGTTGATACTAACCCCAAATCGAACCCAACGAATGTCGCCCCTAGCCAAATACCCCCGTCTCAAACACAATGGAGCATGTTTCATAACCCAATTCGGCTGTTATGATATGTTTTCTTTAAATTAAAATATAAATCAATATATATTAAATTTAAACGAACATTTTAATTTACTGGGGTCACATACGGACTCTAAAAATTCCAAAAAAATTATTTCTAGTTATGATTTGACGATACCGTCCTAACAAGACTAATTTCGATGAATTCTGAGACCGTTTGAAAAATGGCCATTTTCTAGTCGATCGAATTTGACTCAAACTGACAAAACACATTTTCTTTTGCCATGCTTACATATTAATTCTAAAAATTATGAAAATTGAAACCTAGCAATAATTTAACATTCCAGTTCTAACAAAAGTAGTTTCATCGAAAATGGAGGTCGTTTGAAAAATGACTATTTTTAATATTAAAAAATATATACAAATTCAACAGCGACTATTCTTAAAATTAAACTGGGCATAACTTTTGATTCCCGCTATGAAATTTTGATTTTTCGGATTCGTTGGAAAGATATTTTTAAATATATATACATATTTTCGATTTCACTAATATCCGATTTATTTTGCATCCAGTACGGTCAGTCAAAGTTCAAATTCAAATTTTCAAACTACCGCGCTATTTCTAACTCCTTTTATAATTAAAATAAATATATTCGTTCTAACTTGGATTAAAATAAATTTTTAATTGTTTTTATTTAAAATAAATTATTTTAGCTATTTAAAATCCACTAAAATTTCTAAAATAAAAATTTTAAATTGGTTCAGAATTTCTGGGTTGTTACATGTTTTATTTAAATTTTTAAGTACCTGAATCCTAATGCTCGATTTTTGTGTCAAATTAGTTTGAAATCCCAAATTTTCATTCCATTTGTAAGTTCAAAACTTTTGGATTTTAAATCAACTCGTATCTTTCAAATAATCCTCCTTCAAAAATCTTTCTAAGATAGCAATCCATCATTTAGAAATTCGGAAATAAACACTGGTGATGGTTGCATTCATTATCAATATCATTTCCCAGTGTCTGTAGTGAATTCAATGCTATATTACTACCAAAATCCAATTTAAAATGAATTTCATCAAAAATCTTACCAAATAATATTATATTAGTTGATAATATTCCTAAAAATATCTTTCTAACTTTCCGGGATTTTAAATTCTAGTTCCAGTTTAAATTTAGTTTTTGGTTTGTCTCATTTATGTGTTTTATTCTTATACCAATTCAGTTTGGTTTCATACAATCATCTCAATGTTATAATCTGATACCGGATTATAATAACAAACAATACAAGCATTTATAATAATTCTAGGGAATTATTCTTTTATATCAAATATAAACTCAGGTAAAATTATTTCATTTACCATGTTTTTAAAACAACACTGTCCTGAATAACTCTGTTCAAGAGTTTAGAAGCATCTATCGATACAGTTTTGCAATCCCGTATCGATCAGAATTCATATATCACTCGATAAATTAATCAGCGCAATATAAAATAGTTTTATATCAATTAGCATATACACTCTCATTTATATACACTCAAACTCAATATAGGGTATTACTAACCCCATCTCTATCGAGTTATGCCATAGAGCCAAGGTTATTCCTAAACCATTGCTCTGATACCAACTACAACGACCCAAAATTTTTGTATCCTGATCATTGATACTAATACATATCTTATGTTACATATCGACTAATCAAACACCAGAAATTAACAGATCGTTAATAGAAAGAAGTTAGAGGGTGAATAAAATATATTATATAACAATACTTGAAATACAAAACTGGTATTTGTACCTACATACATCATTAGAGCACAATCCAAATACAATACAGCGGAAATAAATTTTATATGTATATCTAATGCTGAAGCCTCCTGCGCCAAACTCCTTCAGGTGAGTCTGTAAAATCCTGAAACTACTTGACTACCCATACAAATTTGGGCACCTAAGAGTTTAGGAAAAACACAAAAAAATAAACTTTGGGTCAGTCATGGGACTGGTGTGAGTAAACGATTTTAAAACCGATTGATTTATCGTTTAAAAAATCTTTTGAAATAAATGATAATCGTAAGACCAACCCATGCATAAATACGAATGGTTTTTACCTTACGATAACCGAAAACATTTTTAAAATCATATCTTTCTTTGATATTATAATAATGTCTAAATACAAATAAATATCAATCTAGCGGGACGCTTGCATCTCACGCTCCACATATATAATATACAAACAAAACCGCGGGAACTTATTGGAGATTGGATTCCGACTATGACAAGGTATGGAACCACCTGCCGATAGTGTATCTCTAAAGGGGAATACACTGGTTCAACAAGAACATCTTACAACCCGGCCCACACATGACCGATCACTCATTTCGCTTGAGTGTATCAAATATATATCACCAACGGTTGTGTACGGCAACCGTTTCCCGAAAAGGAACAACATCGAAAAGAGTAAAGAAGGAAATGAAATTTCTCTAGATAGGTGATTATACACCCTAATGGGAGTGATCCACATAGCCATGCTGCCTGCCCGATTTTTGTCATTTCCCGGTTGATGAGGCTTGAGGTTAGAATTTACCTTCAGAACGCCTGGCCACCATTTACTTTAAATGCCACATTGTCAGATCTGTCAAATCACTAATTGACATCCACAAATATACTTTGGATGTAAAAGAATGGCCATTCTTTGCCATCAACTTGGTATATTTGTAAAAAATCAATGTATGTAGTTTTTAGGAAATATTCTATCAGACATTTGTCCATACAAGTCATCCAAGAACAGGATGAACCGAAGGCACTCTCCTACTGCATCCAATATAGGAATCACCCCATGGATCAGTAGCAAGTAGTCCTTGCAAATCCGAAGATTTCAATCACGACAAAATCACAATTGAAATACATCTGGGAGCTAATTAGAGAATTTCAACAAGTATTTCTTCCGCACATGAAGATCTACGGTCTTCTGTCCTTTAAATTGTATAATCGTCTCTGTAAGTTAATTTACATAAAGTCGGTTCGAGGTAGTTTTGGGTCTAGTTCCCATCCCAGTCTCTTCGAACTAACACGCAAGAAATATTTGTTCGATAGTCGGTGTTTTAAGTATCAAATTATAAACAGTGTATATAAGTAAAACTATTTGTACAAATTATTCCACATTTAATTTACCTAACTTGAATTCAATCTATTTGTATAAATTCAGCATAACAATCAGTACAAGATTGCTGAATTTAAATAAAATTCATCAATGTCTATTTTAACTGATTCAGATTTATTTAGTCACTTCAAAGTATAACAGATAAATAAACCACAACATTAGCATTCATCAATGATTGACGTTTTATTTCAAACTAATATTAGTTTGATGTATCTGATCTTGAATAACGACTTATTTCATATTACTTGCTTATCAAAGATCTTTGGAAATAACTTTATCAATTTTTATTTACTTCTATTTCATTTTTAAATAGACTATATATAGATACATATATTAACATTGCGGATTCGACTCAGGTTTACACGACAATCGTGTATTTTGAAAAATTTCCGTTCCTTCCTTATTTTATTATTTTATTATCCATTATTTATTTATAAGTTTATTTCTAACTTCAATTTAATTTTTTTTTAAATTTGATAAATATATCTTGATAGACCCAATATAGCCCAGTCCCGTAACTAGCTCATCTCGTGTTGACTTCCTTAAACGAGTCTTATTCTTCTCTACCTTTTTATTCTATGATATATGTATAAATGCTTTTAGTCTAAATTTAGATTTAAAACAACGTTTTATTTTCTTTCAGGCCCAAAGCCCACATAGCAATTATTAGGCAATACCCCACTCTTCACGTTTTAATTTGTTGTTCCTTTTGCCAATCACATAATTAGCTCCAATCAAACATTTGAAATTCAAGAGAAGCACTGCTCTGTCACCACAAAAGCTTGAATCCATACTCTTCGTTCCCCTTCTCTTTTGAATCAATCTTTCCCTTCTATTCTACCAAACAATCGAGCCAAGCAAAAATGTAGATTTGCACAGTAAAAAAATGGATTGACTCGCTACGATCACCCTTTCCTCTCACCCTATTTCCCTTTTTTTTCTTTTTTCTACCATGCCACATGTTTGAACACGTGAAGAATTTCTGAAACAAACAGAACTTCCCCGTGAAGGAAAGCACGGATTGAGTTGAGAACACGACAAATCAGAACACAAACAAAAGAACATTTCATTGCTTATTACAACAATCCCATCAGAATACAAGAATATACAGAGTATGAATAAATATTATACATCAGAAAAATGTCAGAGATTTAAATACACTAATGCAGCAGAAAAATAAAACAAAACACAACTGAAGGAGATATATGGATACAGAGCCTTCCAAATATCGTTCCAACTATAAACCAGGATCCTGTGAATATAATTCTGCAAAACCAAAACTACTAGCTGCCCATATGGAAAATAGGGGCAACCAGAGTTTAGGTTAAAACAATAAACTCTAGGTCAGTCATGTGGCTGGTGTGAGAACTTACAGTTATTTAAAATTTTACTTTATAGGAGGGTAATTCAAGGGACCATGCCTGTAGCACCCCGTATTTTCTGTTAATGTTATAGTAACGAATCAAATAATAATTAATTTCAAATGTGAGAATTAAGGGATACGGGTTATGCCATTACGTTCGCCAGTATAAACGAGATATGGATGAACGAAGTTAAGTAGAAAACAGAAGAAAGAAAAGAAAAAAATATGCGCTGGCGCACTTGGGAAGTGCGCCAGTACAAAAGTTGCACTGGCGCAACTGTCAAGTGCGCCTAGGCCGAGCTAAGAACCTGCACAGCTTTCTGGTGTGATCTGATCCATACGGTGAGTCATTGCTGGGTCCTTTCCGACTCCTTGCTGAGTCATTAGGCTGAGGTGTCACCCTATCCTGACTGAATGGTTGTGGTTAACTCTAGGATCATCCGACGGCTCTAATTAAATTGAAATTCTATATAAACAACCCAATGCTCAAACCTAAAATTCACACAAAAATAATCCTGGAACTATCATGCCGTCAATAGAGAACTTGGAGTAGCCGTCGCTCCTTTCAATTCAAAGACAAGATAAAAACCTGAATTAAAATCAAATTAAAGTAATCAAATTCAACGATCTACATCAAAGGTGAGCTTACCAATTTTAAAATTCAGATTTCAGAAATCAAGAATTCCTTTTTGTTTGTAAGTTGGTTATTACGTAGATTTAAACGTTCTTTCAAATGAATCATAACATGTTGTAATTCGAACATAGAATGAAGCTTATGTATAAGATAAATAAAGTTTGATTCTTATTTATCTTAAATTACCGTTGCGATTGATCATGTCTATATGCTTGTGGTGATGAACATACCATATTTTTTATATTGGGATCTATTATGATTAGGAAATGAGTGTATTATGCCAATTGAATGGTGAAACATGTCATTTTATAATTTGGTGGTTACTTGCAAGTTTATGATCTAAAGCACATGCTTACATGTTAGATCAACATTCATGTATATTTAGATCCATGTTAAGTTGAATCTATTTATGTTGCAAGATTTGATTTGTAGCTCTCTTATGTTTAACACACATAAGTTATCATGCTAAGTTGTGATTTAAATATGTTCATAATGGCTCTCTTATGTTTAACACACAATAGTTATCAGGCTAAGTTGTGATTTAAATATGTTTACAATGGCTCTCTTATGTTTAACACACATAATTTATCATGCTAAGTTGTGATTTAAATATGTTTATAGTAGCTTTCTTATGTTTTGACATACATAAGTTAATATGCTAAGTTGTGGTTTAAAATTGTGTTTATATGTTAAACCTCTATGTTAGGCCTATATCAAGTTTACATGACAATTAGATCCAACTTAGTCACAAGTTCACCTTTAAAGGTTTAATTAAGTTAATGATACTTCTATGCCAAGTCACACGTGATAAGTTAAACGTATGTGATTTTATGTTTATTTCATATCCCTTGTTTATTACCCCTTTTTGTTTATGGGTTTGGGCTAATTTACTTGCCCAACATTTTATGTGATTCATGCGTATGTTCCACGGGGGTAGCGATGGGAAAATATGAAAATTTCATGTCATAGATTTGTTCATAAAATGGTATATTTGATGTACCATTTATTGTGAGCATAATCAAAGGATAATTATGGCATGATTAAATTAAGAATTTTCATATAAAAATTAGGCATATATAGAAAAAATATGGATTTAAAAAAGACGAATATGCCTAACCCGAGGTTAGACCGAGTTGTGGTGTAAAACTGCCCGGAACCGACCGACATATCCAGTGACCACAACAAGACCTGTCTAATGTGGGTGGTTAGTGCATCAAGCCCAAAAGGAACCCAAGGTTAGACCTTGTTGTGGTATAAATCTACCCAGAACCGACCGGCATATCCAGTGACCACAACAAGACCTGTCTAATGTGAATGGTTGGTGCTTTAATAAATAAATTAAAGCTAAGTCAGGATTGGTAGGGTTAAGTCAATTAGGGAAACACTTAACCGATTCAACATGTTAACTAGCCAATGGGTGGGGTTAGGTAGACTTGGCCACTTAACCAAATAAACATGTTGATTAGAAAACCCTAGTAACGGGGACCCATTTCAGCAGTAACCCACATAGATGTATCATGGTACCCTGAACTAGGCAGGGTGGGGCATGATTACTGGGCTGATTATAATCGATCAAAACATCAGCGGTTGGTGCGTCAGCGTAGGTTCCGACGGAGTATGGACGTGCACGTACTCCATAGTGGAAAAAGCAGGCACTGGGCATCAGTAGTATACACTGTGCATCTTGAATCGTGTCGGGTTGCCACCAGACGCACTAATACACCCCATGGTGGAACCAATACAGGTATCTACAGTCAAGCGGGGCCGAATGACACATGATATCAATGCATGTGAGTCGGAGCCGATCGCTAAGGGGATCGTCTGTTATGAACAAATGGGGTTGGTTGAAACAACAGTTAAGTAGGTGCAGAGACTATAGTAATGGGTGTGATCACATGTTCCTCTTATCTTATATTAGGGTATTGTCCTATGTTCTGTTATTACTGTCAGGATCCCTTTCCTTGTTTAAATACCAGTAATCACTGAACTTACCAGACTTATTGTCTGACCCGTTTTCTTTCGTCCTCTTTTTTCCATTCCCCCCCAGGTCCACAGGGAGGGAATACTCCAGCTTAGTCAGACTCTTTGCAAGCTTCAAGAAAGTAGATGTATGATTGGGACTCTCTCACCTTGGCTATGGATTTTGAATACTACACTTGGGGATTTATGCAGTTTTATTTATGGTTTATGCTTCTTTATTAAATAATCAAGACAATTATGGTGTAATGTTTTGGAAGTTATTTTGAGATAATTTGATGTAATGCTTTTGTATTGAACCACGTATGCAATAAATATTTGAATTTCGCTGCTTATATTTATCTGTCTTGTAAATTTTTCTGTGTCTTGTACCTATAACCCTCCACCAAAGTTAAGGCATTCCCTTAGTGAGCGACCTTAACGGAGGTGGGGTGTTTCACTTTGTATCAGAGCAAAGGTTTACCAGATTAGATAAGAGTTTTTGAAAACTATTTTCAAAAAGAAATATAGAAGCATTTTACAAGAAAAAATGTTGTTTTAAATTTAAAAAGGAATAATCCCCAAAGCCATATGCACTATCTTTCTATCCTTCATTTTGAATCTTTTCTTTTTCCTTTCAGCATGTCTGGGAATCTTAACCTTCCAGAGGGTGTACCGATATCTGGCTAGTTCAGGGGGTACTTAGAGGCTAGGGCCAACGACGCAGGCCCAGCAGATATTCCTCCTCCCCCTCTAGCTGCAGCGGTTCCTCCTCCTCCTCATGCAAATGCTTTCTCAAAGATTTGTAGAGACTTTAGGGCCATGGGTGGAAAGGATTTCAAGGGAACCGAATCATTTGTAGAATCAAGGAACTGGCTCAAAGAAACTGAGGATCTGTTTGTTATCTTCGAGGTGGATGATAGGTAGAAGATACAATTGGCTGTATGGTTGCTCAAAGATGAAGCTTCCTATTGGTGGGAAGTCACTAACGCAGAAAGACCAATTGAAACATGGATGGATTCAGAATAAGGTTTGAGATGAAATTCCTCTCACAAGTTGAACAAAGTTTACAGCTGGAAAAGTTCTTATCTCTTAAGCAAGGAAGTATGACGGTCAAGGAGTACGTCAACCAATTCAATCAGCTGGCCCGATTTGGACTGGATTTAGTGAATACTCCTCATAAGAAGGCTCTCCGTTTTGTCAAGGGATTAAATGATCCACTTCACAGCCTGGCTATGACTCATGTACCTATGGGGGCTACTTACGAGAGGTTAGTGGACATGGCACTCTTACATATGGAAGACAAGGGCAAGAAAGAGGCAAAAGCGGAAGTGCCTCAAGATAAGAAGGGGGAGGGGTCACAGAACAAGTAGGCTGATTCAAAGAAAGGCGGGAAGAACAACAAACCCCATGACAAGAGAAAGTGTAATTTCTGTGGCATTCCTGGACATCTGATCAAAGATTGCAAGAAGAAGAAAAGGAAGATGGGTGGCTGTTTCCACTGTGGTGAGACATGACACATGGCTAAGGCCTGCCCAAGGAAGTAAGGGCAGGGAGCTGGACCTTCTTCTGGAGGACAAGTTCACGCTCTCACGGCACCTCTGCAAGAACGAGGTAGAAATATTTTTGTCGAAAGTTTAGTCTATCTTTTTGATCATCCTGTTCGTACACTATTTGATTCTAGCACATCGCACTCTTTTATATCTACTGCTTTAGTTGAATCTCTGCACCTAGACACCAATATAGTAGAGGATCCCTTGGTTGTTTCAAATCCAATTGGGGGCTCAGCTTATTTGTCAATGGATTGTTTGGATTTGAAAATATTTATACTAAGTGTTGGGTTTAGATGTAATGCCTTTGTTTTAGGCTTCACGGGCTATGGGTTGATTCTAGGCATGGACTGGCTATCCAGTAATGGTGTCGTCCTCGATTGTGAAAATAGAGTGGTTAGACTCATGACTCGCCTCGGTAACACTCTTGAAATTTCTTGTAATCCCGTGAACTCCGTTATGCTTAGTTATCTAGAATCTCTTGATGCGTCTGTTGAGAACTTGCAGTCTGTAAGGGTAGTCCGTGAATACTTGGATGTGTTTGAAGAGGTAAAGGGCTTACCTCCGAAGCGGGAGATAGACTTCCGCATATACCTCATTGACAACGCAAAACCCGTTGCTTTACCCGTTAGACACATAACTCCAAGGGAGAGGAAAGAACTCAGCAAGCAAGTTAAAGAATTGCTTGAGAAGGGGTTTATAAGGCGGAGTATTTCTGAATGGGGTGCTCCAGTAGTGTTCGCAACTAAAGAGGACGGTTCGCTTCGCCTGGTGCGTTGACTATAGGGAGCTAAACAAGCTGACCAAAAAGAATAGGCATCCACTCCCGAGAATAGATGATTTGTTCGATCAGCTTGTAGGTGCTTCAGTTTTCTCCTAATTAGATTTAGCTATCGGATTTCATTAGCTAAGAGTGGCTGAAGACAGCATTGATAAGACCGCGTTCAGAACTCCAGATGGTTTCTTCGAGTGGCTTGTCATGCCTTTCGACTTGACAAATGCACCCGCTTACTTCGTTGATTTAATGAGCAGGGTGTTCTGGGAGTTCCTCAATAAGTTTGTGTTGGTCTTTGTAGACGATATTTTGATCTTCTCAAAGAATGAGGAAGAGCATGCTCAACATCTAAAAGAAGTCATGGATACTCTCCGTGCACATCAGTTGAAAGCAAAATTCTCCAAATGCCATTTCTGGAGAGAAGAAGTTTGGTTCCTTGGACACGTGGTGGCCAAAGAGGGGATAGCTGTGGACCTTGCGAAAGTGGTTGTTGTGCAAGATTGGAAGGTTCCTCAAAACGCAACCGATGTCCGAAGCTTTTTTGGGCTAGCAGGATTTTATCGAAAGTTCATCAAAGATTTTGCAAAAATCTCAGCTCCACTTACAAGGTTGACAAAGAAGAACCTGGATTTCAATTGGGATTTGGATTGCGATACTGCTTTCCAATGTTTGAAAAGGGCTCTAACAACAGCCCAAGTTTTGACATTGCCTGATGGAAGCAAGATTTTTACAGTATATACAGACGCATGCAGAACAGGATTGGGCGCTGTCCAAAAGCAAGAAGGCAAAGTAGTTTGCTATGGAGGAAGGTAGTTGAACATTCATGAGAAGAATTACCCAACTCATGATTTAGAACTAGCTTCCATCGTTTTCGCCCTTAAATCATGGCGTCATTATCTGCTAGGAGAAAGGTTCGAATTATTTACTGATCATAAATCGTTGAAATACCTATTCTTGTAGAAAGATCTCAACTTGAGGCAGCAAAAAGATGGATGGAGTTTCTTGCCTCATACGATTTTGATATCTCCTACACTCCTAGCAAGGGCAATGCAATAGAAGACGCCTTGAGTAGAAAGAAACTGACCTTAAGCCCTCTTTTTGTGGAAAGGCAAAGCTTGGAGTTCATAGCAAGCTTTAGCTTCAGACCCTTCTCTGACTTTGTACCTGGCTTGCTAGCAACGTTAGAAGTGCGACCAATTCTATTAGACTCAATCGGAGCCGTGCAAAGAGAAGACCCTCAGCAAGCCGATGTGATGGACAAGTTAATTAGGGGTGAGACTTCTAGTCACCTCAATAGGTACTCCATTGATGCTAAGGGCTGGTTGAGACGAGATGGAAGACTATGTGTCCCACAAGCAAGGGGTTTGGTAAAGGCGGTTCTAGAAGAGGCACACAATTCCAAGCTGACCATACACCCAGGCTGAGACAAAATGTATAAAGACATCAAAAGAGTTTTCTTTTAAAATGGCATGAAGCAAGATGTAGCTGAATTTGTTTCTAAGTGTTTAATATGCCAACAAGTCAAGGCGGAGCAGAAGAAGCCTGGTGGTCTGCTCCATCCTCTAAAGGTCCCACAGTGGAAATGGGATGGCATCTCGATGGACTTTATAGATGGGTTGCCTAGGTCAAGAAGGGGCAATACTAGCATTTGGGTAATAGTGGACAGGCTTACTAGAAGCGCTCACTTTATACCTGTCAAAAGTAGAAGGACTGCCTCATCTCTAGCATCCATATATCTTAAAGAGATAGTTCGACTCCATGAGATACCCTCCAACATAGTGAGTGATCGAGACCCTATCTTCACGAGCGAGTTTTGGAAGAGTTTAAAAGAGGCTGTAGGCACATAGTTATGCTTAAGCACTGCCTATCGCCCTCAAACCGATGGCCAAATGGAAAGAGTCAACAGAGTATTAGAAGACCTATTGATATTATGCATTATTGACTTCGGAGGTACATGGGAGGATCATCTACCTTTGGTGGAATTCGCTTACAACAATAGCTACCAAGCCACCATAGGCATGGCGCCTTTCGTAGCTTTATATGGAAGACCGTCCAGGTCACAAACTTGCTGGTGGGAGTCCACAGACAAGCTCATACTTGGACCAAACATGATTAGGGAAACTTCTGAGAAAGTAGACTTGATACGAAGAAGAATGTAGACTGCCCAAGATAGACAGAAGTCCTACGCATACAAAAGAAGAACTGAACTTGAGTTTGAAGTAGGAGACAAGGTGTTCCTTAAAGTATCTCCTTTGAGGAACGTCGTTCGCTTTGGATCCGCAGGAAAGTTAGCACCAAGATTTGTAGGGTCGTTCCCTATCATCGAGAAGATTGGGAAGATGGCTTATAGGGTACAACTGCCCAAAAGATTGGTCGGGGTTCATAATGTCTTTCATGTCTCTCACCTGCGGAAGTGCTTACACGAGTCTGCGGAAGTGGTAGAACCAAGCATGCTAGAGGAAGTAGAAGTTGAACGAGAAGCAACTGTAAGGAGAGTTCCAACCCGTATCTTGGGAACATAAGTCAAAAAGATACGCAACCGCGAAGTTAAGCTCGTCAAAGTTCAATGCAGCGACGACGAGGAAGACGCGACTTAGGAAACTGAGGACAGAATACGCGCAGCTTACACTTTTCTTTTTGAGGGTACATCCTTGATCTCTTTTTCCTTAAGTTTATGCTCATATCTACCTTTTTAGGTAAATCTCCTCGATCCTATCCTTTATCCTTAGGTAGAAATTCATTTGGATGTAAACATGTGATTGAAACATGTTACGGTTGATGGTTGCAAGTGGTTGCTAGTGGTTGCTCGTGGATGCATATACACACATTAGGTATTAGATCAGCTTAGTCACATTCATATTGCATATTCATATATGTATTTGTATATGGATTGAAACTTGATGTGTTATCATATGGACGTTACATTTGTATGACTGATTGTGCACTCATATAGGAAATTTTGAGTAGGAAAAAAATTGCATTCATAATGGACTCATGGCACTGACATAATTTGCATTAAGGAGGTCAACTGAATCAGTAGACCGCCTGATTTTCCATTAGATAAGGACATGTACACACACTATGCATATGATCATGAAGCATTAGAAATCTTTTAAGGACAATGGACGTCTGTGTTTGATGGTTGAGTAGATGGGTGATTGGATGATAGGATATAAGTTCTTCTCGACTTGAAGATTTCGGGGACGAAATCCTAAAAGGAGGGGAGATTGTAACACCCCGTATTTTCTGTTAACGTTATAGTAACGAATCAAAGAATAATTAATTTCAAATATGAGAATTAAGGGATATGGGTTATGCCATTGCATTCGTCTCGGAATTCTACTTGAGATAGAGTCCGAGTTTGTGTAAAATGGACACCGTATGAAGGAGATATGGACGAACGAAGTTAAACAGAAAACATAAGAAAGAAAAAAAAATGCACTAGCACACTTGGGAAGTGCGCCAGTACAAAAGTTGCACTGGCGCAACTGCCAAGCGTGCCCAGGCCGAGCTGAGAGCCTGCACAGCTTTCTAATGTGATCTGATCCATACTGTGTGTCATTGCTGAGTCCTTTCTGACTCCTTGTTGAGTCATTAGGGCTGAGGTGTCACCCTATCCTGACTGAATGATTGTGGTTAACTCTAGGATCATCAGACGACTCTAATTAAATTGAAATTCTATATATACAACCCAATGCTCAGACCTAAAAATCACACAAAAATAATCCTGGAACTATCATGCTGTCAATAGAGAACTTGGAGTAGCCGTCACTGCTTTCAATTCAAAGACAAGATAAAATCCTAAATCAAAATCAAATTAAAGTAACCAAATTCAACGATCTACATCAAAGGTGAGCTTACCAATTTCAAAATTCTGATTTCAGAAATCAAGAATTCCTTTTTGTTAGTAAGTTGGTTATTACGTAGATTTAAACGTTTTTTCAAATGAATCATGACATGTTGTAATTCGAATATAGAATGATGCTTATGTATAAGATAAATAAAGTTTGATTCTTATTTATCTTAAATTACCATTGCGATTGATCATGTCTATATGCTTGTGGTGATGAACATACCTTATTTTATATATTGGGATTTATTATGATTGGGAAATGAACGTATTATACCAATTGAATGGTGAAACATGTCATGTTATAATTTGGTGGTTACTTGCAAGTTTATGATCTAAAGCACATGCTTACATGTTAGATCAACATTCACGTATATTTAGATCCATGTTAAGTTGAGTCTATTTATGTTGCAAGATTTGATTTGTAGCTCTCTTATGTTTAACACACATAAGTTATCATGCTAAGTTGTGATTTAAATATGTTCATAATGGCTCTCTCATTTTTAACACACAATAGTTATCATGCTAAGTTGTGATTTAAATATGTTTACAATGGCTCTCTTATGTTTAACACACATAAGTTATCATGCTAAGTTGTGATTTAAATATGTTTATAGTAGCTTTATTATGTTTTGACATACATAAGTTAATATGATAAGTTGTGGTTTAAAATTGTGTTTATATGTTAAACCTCCATGCTAGGCCTATATCAAGTTTACATGACAATTAGATCCAACTTAGTCACAAGTTCACCTTTAACCGTTTACTTAAGTTAATGATACTTCTATGCTAAGTCACACGTGATAAGTTAAACGTATGCGATTTTATGTTTATTTCGTGTCCCTTGTTTATTACCCCTTTTTCTTTAGGGGTTTGGGCTAATTTACTAGCCCAACATTTTATGTGATTCATGCATACGTTCCACGAGGTTAGCGATGGGAAAATATGAAAATTTCGTGGCATAGATTTATTCATAAAATGGTATATTTGATATACCATTTATTGTGAGCATAATCAAAGGATAATTATGGCATGATTAAATTAAGATTAATTTGCATATAAAAATTAGACATATATATAAAATATATGGATTTAGAAAAGACAAATATGTCTAACCCGAAATTAGACTGAGTTATGGTGTAAAACTGCCCGGAACCAACTGGCATATCCAGTGACCACAACAAGACCTGTCTAATGTGGGTGGTTAGTGCATCAAGCCCAAAAAGAACCCGAGGTTAGACTAAGTTGTGGTGTAAATCTTCCCGGAACCGACTGACATATCCAGTGACCACAACAAGACCTGTCTAATGTGAGTGGTTGGTGCTTTAATAAATAAATTAAGGCTAATTCAGGATTGGTAAGGTTAAGTCAATTAGGGAAACACTTAACCGATTCAACATGTTAACTAAACGGAAGGGTGGGGTTAGGTAGACTTGGAGACTTAACCAAATAAACATGTTGATTAGAAAACCCTAGTAACGGGGACCCATTTCAGTAGTAACCCACATAGATGTATCATGGTACCCTGAACTAGGCAGGGTGGGGCATGATTATTGGGCTGATTATAAGCTATTAAAATGTCGGCGGTTGGTGCGTCAGTGTAGGTTCCGTCAGAGTATGGGCGTGCACGTACTCCAGAGTGGAAAAAGCAGGCACCGGGCATCAGTAGTATACACTGTGCATCTTGAATCGTGTCTGGTTGCCACCAGAGGGACTGATACACCTCATGGTGGGACCAGCACAGGTATCTACAGTCAAGCGGGGCCGAATGACACAGGATATGAATTCATGCGAGTAGGAGCCGATCGTTAAGGGGATCGTTTGTTATGAACACATGGAGCTAGTTGAACTAATGGTTAAGTAGGTGCAGAGACTATAGTAATGGATGCGATTACATGTTCCTCATATCTTATATTAGGGTATTGTCCTATGTTCTGTTATTACTGTCGTGATCTCTTTCCTTGTCTAAATACTAGTAATCACTGAACTTACCAGACCTATTGTCTGACCCGTTTTCTTTCGTCCTCTTTTCTTCCGTTCCCCTCCCATCCCCAGGTCCACAGGGAGGGAATACTCCAGCTTAATCAGACTCTTTGCAAGCTTCAAGAAAGCAGATGTATGATTGGGACTCTCTCACCTTGGCTATGGCTTTTGAATACTACACTTAGGGATTTATGCAGTTTTATTTATGGTTTATTCTTCTTTATTAAATAATCAAGACAGAAATTATGGTTAATGTTTTGGAAGTTATTTTGAGACAATTTGATGTAATGCTTTTTTATTGAACCATGTATGCAATAAATATTTGAATTTCGCTGCTTATATTTATCTGTCTGGTAAATTTTTCTGTGTCTTATACCTATAACCCTCCACCAAAGTTAAGGCATTCCCTTAGTGAGTGACCTTAACGGAATTGGGGTGTTTCAATGCCGTATAACACAGAATGGGTTTCCTCTCGAGAATACCAGTGCATAGAATAAACAGCGCAATGCTTTTTGTAAAAATGAAGCTATTATAAGACCCAGGTCCCATCACACAATGCAACGCAAGTCGAAGGATAGAGTTTTACCTTATAATATCCAAACATGCTTGGTACGTTTAAAACAAATCATTTTGATACTATTATAATGTAAGTTTATGAAAACAACTTCAAATATAAATGTATCAATCATAGATAGCATAGTGCCTCATCCCTACTATGTCGCCATACTAGGCTCTACAAATAAAACCGATATTTCACGTATTGGAAATTGGGTTTCCGTCATGAGTCGAGGCCAGGGATGACTCCTCACCGATTCGAGACACTCTAGCATATGCCTCAGGATCTCCCGTAGAAGACCCCTGGATCTTCAAGGCCAGTCCTTTCTTACGTTTGAGGATTGGTTATTCCTGAACACACGTTTCCCGGTCCTATCGGACCTATATCCATCGACTCCGAAGAGACCGATATATCCGAGGCGCCTCGTAATCCAACAACCACAGGTAAAATAACAACGATTTCAGGGCGAGTAAAACGCTGACACCACCCACAGATAGAAAGAAACCTCGTGCACTCCCTGCAGTCACGATCCCGTTTTTGACTCATACCGACGTGTAAGGCTCGCGAATTAACGCTATACACAAAGCTACGCTGCATTAAAGCCATGCTTTGATCATCAACCACAAGACTCTGCTTTTCAACAGAAGCCTTGATCATTGCATCTCAGCATGCCACACAGGCAATTCATGCCATGCGACTGGTATCTATCGATATATAACCTCTGAGCTAGTAAGTCTCAGAGAAGGGAGTTAAGCAAGAGAATAAATTCTCCGCCGCAAACAGATATATATTAAATAGATATCAATCATCAAAGAATAAAATCCAATGTCAGACACACAATCCATTTACAAGTCCGTTCTGGGTCTGAACGAAACCGGAGGCACCTTATACCTCGCATATCCATTGATCTCTAAAAACGTCTGGACGATCACCAACTATTTCCCGCCTCTTGGGTGTGTAGCCCAATCAAGATCACCAGTAATCGTCCAAACGATGTGAAGACCTCCGGCCTTCAACCACCGTCTTCATCGTTGACTTATCATCGAAACAATTATTCAGAACGGGTATAAACCCGGCCTTTCCGAATAACTCGCGTATATAATAAACAAGTATTATAAAAACACAACATACGCCTCATTACAATTCTGAATATTCTTTTATTTAAATATCCACATTTTTGGATTTGTTCCCGTTGATTTTATCAAAGATAAATTCTTTAAAATTTATTATTTAATCTTCCTTTAGATATCATTTCAAACCATATTACAGTTTTCCAAACTAGTCGGGATTAATGAACCATACCGAAGTAATCATTTATTTTATTTCCCAATCCCAACCTATGCATCCCATGGAGAAGAACTGTTATTACCCCATAACTAACACCCCACTGTTGTCGGTAAATTTAATTACCATTTTCCGATCAAATCTAATTAAAGATTAAACTATCGCTAGGAGCAAAACTGGCGATACTCCACTCTGGATCATTTTAAAAATTTGATAATTAAAATTATCAATCCACCTTTCAATCTAATTAAAGATTCATTAAAACTCCACTTAGTTTTAATCTTCCCAAAAATCAATATTAATGATTATTTAACTCTGGAAACACAAACATGTCGCATCGACAATCTACACCATACTATTGATTTTTGCCGATATATAACCTCTGAGCTCGTACGTCTCAGAGAAGGGCGTTAAGAAAGAGAATAAATTCTCCGCCACCAAACAGATATATATTAAGCAGAGATCAACCATATAGTTCAAAATACCATGACAAACATGAAATCATGCCTTTATTGGATTAAAGAACTAATGTCATTCAAAACACAGTTCACGACAAACCCAAATCACACTTCACTAATTATGGAATCTTCACGAAAAAACAAATCAATATATATAATCAATATCAATTTCCGTATCCGACAGTAATATAAATGGAATAACGGCAAAGCCTTTTAAATTCCATATGTATTAACAGTCTTCCTCCACAGAAGTTCATTTTGATCATTATCAAATCGAATTCCATTCAATTCCATTCAATTCCAATTTAATATATTAAACTGGAAAACGTTACTTTGGAAAATCCCATTAAATCTCAATAAAAAGATTTATAAATTCCAAATTACATTTCACTGTAAATCGGGTTAAAGAACGAATGTCGTTAAAACATAGTTCACAATAAACCCAATTCACATTCTATTAATTATCAGGTTAAAAACAAGTGTTATTTAAAACACCGTTTACGATAAACCTAAAAATCAATTCTAATTCAATTCCAATTAAATATATTATTTAATTGGTATACTTCATTAAATCTAAATAAAAAGATTCAATCTTTTCTCAACTGGGTTTAAGAACATTGTTGATGAATACACCATTCATTGCAAACCCAAATCCCATTTGATATTAAATACAAGGCTCTGAATAGAAAATATATCGGCTTATATTCAATATCAAATTCTGAAACAAAACAAATATCGCTTTGGAAATAACGATATAAAGCATATCTTCCAAATTTCGAAAACAATATCCGTATAATCCCGAATCCAACATCGAAATATTCCGATGATAATTTTGATGCAAATTCATTCCAATTCATATATTGGAAATTCTGGTTATTTTTAAAACCATTTCAAATCCAATTTATTTATTTTAAAAATAATTGAATTATAATTCTTGTTCAAAACTAGTTCATTTCGATAAAAATATATTTTTATCTTTTCAAATATGGAATTTTTCGTCCTAATTCTTTCCAAATCATTTATTTTGATTTTACACAAATTATCGCTATTATTAATAATTTTATCAAGGCCCATACAATTGATTTCCATAAACAGCCATCGAACTGCACTTACAGCGACCTTTTCCAAATTTGATTTGGACATAATTCAAAATCCAACTGTTAGATTTTTAATTTCTCATATTCGTTAGAAGGCTCTTTTCGATACGAACCCAAAGGTTCCGGTTTTAGGAGAATCCGATAGTCGGATCTCCTATAATAACCGTTCGAAGTCAATGATCGAAATTCGCGAACTACCGCAGCGCGACGCGTTCTATTCAGGCCATTATATATATATATATATATATATATATATATATATATATATTTCGTTGATTTCCTTTTAAAACATACTTTATAAATTGTTTTAAATTCGTTTTCAAAACGATTTCAATTTTCATATTCAATTTAAAATCAAAATTGAATATTCCATATCATCGATATATAAATGATAGTATTTTCAAAACGATATATTTTGAAATCAATTCCTTTTCAATATTCATTATAAAAATAAATAAAATCGATAAATATATCGTTCACATCAAAATGGCGGTATTCTAATCAACACGACTTTATATATTTAAATATATTCGTGTCTATCCCAAATCATACATCAAAATCACATTTTGATTGTTACTGAATATTATTTTAAAATATTCATCATTTTAAAATATTCGTTATTTTAAAATATTCATTATTTTCTGAACTGGAATCAGACACTGTCAAATACCATATAATTTGATTTGTATGGATTTCATACACACACGTACACTACAACAATCAAATACAGTCAACCATCATCCAAAGTGCATTCTACACTGCATAAGCATCAAATAAAAATATTTAATGCTTACCACAGTCTGTCAATCGATCGATTGACATACAACTAATTACTGGGACTAGTGTATGTCATATATCATCCCAATACCCGTGTGGGGTTTCAAACAATCAAACACAGGTTTTATTTGTGCAGTTGGGCAATGTGTAAAATTTATCGTCCCAATCAATATCAGTCAAATGTGTGTACATAAACAAATCGTCCGATTTGTTTACGAATATTTATTTTATTTCATATACACGTTAAAAATTATATTTTTAACTACATAATATTTTTAACTATTCCATATCACACAATTAATTTTCACAACACATCAATCAAACAAACAAGTCATCCATGGTCTGTGCACGACGGGTGTCGGGTGCTGCTAAGCACCGTCTGCATCCTAGTATTTATTTTAACTAGAAATACATTTAAATGTGAGAAGTTCTAACCGAGGGTTCCACTACTCCAGTTCTACTTCTGAACTTCTGAACCGTTTGGATTTGTTTGAAATTCAAATGCAGTCCTTACCACGCTGTTCATAATAAAAATTATATTTTTATTGCTCCATTCCAATAAATAAAAATCATATTTTTATTTCTACTTCATATATTTTTACGACGCTAATGTATATGTAAAAATCATATTTTTACATAACTAAAAACTATATTTTTATCGCCTAAAAATCATACTTTTTATATGACTAAAATCCTATCGTCATACAATTTAAAAACCATATCTTTATATATTCAAAAATCTAATCTTTATATTTTCAAATTAAAAATCATGTCTTTTCCATGTTAAAAATCAAACCTTTGTTTTAAAAATATAAACTTTCTTGTTTTAAAATCAACATGAAAACTAATTACACCATAATATATCATTAAAGAGGAAAAACTCACTTTTTTAATTCGGTTTTCATGTAGAGGGAGCCCCACAGTGGAGGTGGTGGTCAGAGGAGGGCCGGTGGGGTGCTGGAAGGTGGCGGTAGTAGTACTATGGCGGCGCAGGCGGGCTTAGGGTCTCAGAAAAAGTGGGGTGGTGGTCTCGTGGATTGGAAGGGGAATGAGGAGTGAGCGAGAGAGGAGGAAGGAGGGGAGAAGGGGGATCGAAGAAGAAGGGGGCCCTCGCGCTGGCGGCGGCGCGCTGCTGGGAGGAGTGCGGCTCCTCCTTCCTCTTCCTTTTTTTTATATTCTCGATTTGAAAAAGTAACTGGGGGAAGGGGGGTGAGAGAGTATGTTAGACAAAAATCTGGGCATAACACCCAATTGCAAATCGCAGATCACAGAATGCAGAAAACAGTAAATAATGAGGAGACACATGAAGTTTTTATAGTGGTTCGGCTCAATCCAAGCCTACGTCCACTTTATAATTTCTTATACCCTAACAAGCTATTACAATGTTGTTTGCTTGCGGTTTATACACAAAATCCTTGTGTTTACAATGAAAAGGGGTAAGAAATCATAAGATTATACATGAAATCCTCGTGTTTACACTGTGGAATTTGGCTCCTTTGCTGCTGGAATTGCTTTGTAGAGAGCAATGGTGGTCACATAGGGCCGAAATTGCTTTGCTGCTGAAATTGCCTTGAGAATAGGTCAGAACAAGCTACGCGGGAGCAGATTTGGGGGGCCGGGTCGTGGTCACATAGGGCGAGTCGAGCCGGTGGTTCAGTGGTGACGAGCTGGAGTGGTCGGGTCGTGGCCTACATGTGCTCCACGAGTCAGGGTGCTTCGCGAGACGAGGTGCTTTACGAGACAAGGTGCATCACGAGCTGAGGGGGGCGATCCGACGGTGCATGAGTAATACTCCGATCGTGTGACGCTTCGTTGCTTTATCCAGTAAATTGCCATATTACACCAGTTTGTGGAAACGGGCATAACTTTCAAATCGTAAGTCCGATTGAGCCAAACAAAAGCTCAAACGGAAGCTAATTCAGAGATCTACAAGAATTACAGAGCTTAGCTCCGTAGTTGATGTTTTCGGGCACAAAAGAGGCCGTATGATAGGAGTTTCAGGCCTTTCTTTGTTCGTGATGCGACTTTGACCAAATCGCTGCTTGTCTTCTGACGATGTTCTCCACATCCAAGCGCGATGTTATCCAGATATTCAGTGCGACAGATTTTACCAAAAAGTGTGTCAACAAGTTTGTCCCCCAGAACATATCTTGCTGGTAGAAGGAAGATGTGTTCTAGATAGTCCAGGAAATCTATAAGCCATAGAAATTTGATAATGCCATGACCTCGCCGGGTCTGCCAGCTACAGATATAATCCATACCTGTACAGAGATAAAGGAAAAACAAACGTGCCAAATCTTGGCGATATTGTTCAAATTTTCTGAGCATAAACCATGCTTCGACGTCTAATGAGCATAAACCATACTCACGGGACGTTTGATTCATCCTGCCAAATCCCGACAAGGGCCAACATTTCCAGGCAAAATCCATAACCATATTGTAACGACCCATATTCTACGCATCGTAGGATCGTATGATATTTATTTCTTTCACACACGAAGTCGTATGGTCATGTAACTTTGGGAGACGACTATTGGGGTCATTTCCCATGTTCATGATTTTTGTCGGTTTTTAAATGACCATTTTACCCCTAGTTGGTAATGTTTTGGCCATAACTTTTGACTGGAAAGGAATTTTAACCTGAAACCACTTCCATTGGCTCCGGATGATGGTTTACAATTCCGTAGAGTGGTCACATTAGCCAAACGAACTCAACGTTGGGAAGATATGGCTGAAACAAGTTTCAAATAGTGAAAAACAGCTTAATTGGGCTTAACCGAGTGATTAACAGCTAGGCCCAATGGGGGATTTCGGGATTAGGGTAAGAAGGAGGCTGAAATCAGTTAGAGAACAATTTTATCCTCATTTCCCAGCCGCCACTTTCATTCTTGAACCCTAGCAATGGCCGCCAACATCTAGAAACATCCCCAAACCACTTTCTAATCAAGTTTTTGCTTATTCTACATCAAATTAAGGAGGGAAAACACGAAGGCAAGGTTAGAGCTGTTGTTAGACGTTAGTATTCACCCAAATCAGTAAGGTTTCAGTTCTGAGAAATTTATTTGTGGCCAAGGTGAGTGATTAGCATTGTTTTGACACTAATTACAGTTAATTAAGGGTAATTAGTGAAGATTAGCGAATTTAAACACTAATGAATTCTGGAAAAATATCTAAAAATTCGAAAATAATATTTTATGACTTTGGTAGAAATTTGGTTTAATTTGATTAAGTTTTGTTAACCCTATGATTAGTTTTGCTCAAACATGCTTAAGGGAAAATATGGGGTCTTGGGTATATTTGATCCATTTTGACACGTAAATTCATTGTTTTGGTGTTTGTGGTTAGTTTGCTATGTTGCTATGACTGTTTGGAATGGTTTTTGGTTGATTAGAATAGTTAGATTGGTCGAAAACGTCGTCGATTGGCGTAAACAAGTTGCTGGAAAAAGTTGCAGAAAGTTGTGCAGGGTTTCGGATCGGATCGGGTATGGGCTCGGATCGGATAGGAGAGCTGGGCAAGGAATCCGACCCCAACTGGAACCTGGCACAAAAGAAATTTGGCAAGAAGAAAGGCCACTGCTTAAAGTTGGAGTTGGACGGAGGATCGGATTGGGGCTATGGAGCAGGATCGGATCGGAGTAGGCTAGGGAGCGGATCGGATCGGAGTAGGCTAGGAAGCGGATCGGATCGGAGCAAGCAAGCGAGTGGGATCGGATCGGGCAAATGGAGAAGAACAGGATCGGATCGGGGAACTTAGAAGGGAGCAACCACCGAACCAAGCAGAGGATGGGCACTATACTTCTGAACCGAACCGAGAAGAGATGGAGCACTGATCCAGGCATGGACTAGGACCACCGAACCGAACCGAGCAAGAAGGTTACACCAAACCGAACTGAGCTAGACGAGGAGAACCGAACCGAACCGTACGTGGGCTATTACTACTACGCGATTATTTTTCTGAAGACCAACTCCAATTCGATCAAAACCCGAAATGCAAAGGAAGTCCAAATGAGAAGCTTTGACTCAGGATCCAGCCGGGAACCAATGAGTGAGCTTCATGATTGGGCTTTGCTGCGGGACGTGTGCCAAGGGGCTATCGATGTCTATGACTTTGGATCACTATGTATGGGAGGTACGTGAATGGATACAGGGCCACAGTGGTCTGGGTACGACTAAAGGGCTATAAACCAATGAAGTGGGGTCATTTGTAAAGATTTGGTCATGACTCCATGTGGTAAGCTTGGTAGTGGCAGTAGTTGTACAAGTTGAACAACGTCACTGCTTCGATGGGTCTAGTGATTGACAGTGGTGGACATCGTATGCTTTACGCACTGAGTGAGAGATGTGAGGATGGTTGCTATGGTTGATTGTTTGCCATCATTATGACATGCACACCCCACCCCCGTATTCTCTACACTATTTATTATGACACCTTAGTGTATTGTACGGTATGTGGTACTAACTCTTTGGTTGCAGGTCCAGGTTCAGGTATGGTTTAGTATACCTGTTATTGTTCTATTTAGATGCTTATCGCTCATACCAGGCTTTATGTCTGACCCAGAGTTTTATGTCTCTTCTTATTACTCCGGGTGCTCACACGAGCACACTAGAGACAAGTTAGTTGGTGATGCACGGGTAGATGATCCGGAGACGAGCAGGAGGCTTCCACGTATGATATATATAGTATTCTCCCTGTGTTGTTGAAGATCACTGCTTGGGCATTAGTAGTGCATCTTCTACTTCAGTTTTCTTTTATTTTAGAGACAGTAAATTTGGAAAGTTGTAATAAGCTGTATTTGGATTTCCGCTGTTCTGATGTTGATGTTGGTTTTAGTTATCAGTTTATGCACTGCCTCACCTGTTTTATGTCAAGTATGTTATTATTATATTTATTCCATGCACTGTGAGACATTCTACAGGTTCCTCGTTAGTTAATTCCCTTCTTTCCTTTCTTCTGACGACCATCCCGTGCTAGTCGGGCATGTGTACAGCGCACTTTCGGAGGAAATGCAGACTGGTGCGGGGCGGGCCGTCACACTTGGTATCAGAGCTCTAGGTTGCGTAGTTAACTTAGGGAAGTTATCAGGGAGAGATAGTATACATATACGAGAGAGCGTATTTGTGATTACTTTGGTTTTCAAAAGCTATATATATATATACTATTACTAGTATAAGGATGAAGTCGTACTGCACTAGCACCACTATGGGGTCATTAATCGTTTCCTTTTCAGATTGACGATGAGCCGATATAGTAGAGGTGCTGGTAGGGGAGCCAATAATGGGAATGTTGTTGACATGAGGACGATGTTTACTGACCTCATGAGAGAGATGCTTAGAGATGTGTAGAGGGCAGCTCCCAATGGTGGAAATGATGGTGGTCCAATAGTGCAGGCGCCTAGAGTCAACTTTGCCAAGCTGAATAAGGATTATACTAGCCTTGGTGGGAAGCCGTTCCACGGAACGGAGTCGGCTAC
Organism: Allium sativum; assembly: GCA_030737875.1. Classification (NCBI taxonomy): domain Eukaryota; kingdom Viridiplantae; phylum Streptophyta; class Magnoliopsida; order Asparagales; family Amaryllidaceae; genus Allium; species Allium sativum. The sequence goes on along the minus strand of JASFAX010002337.1, from coordinate 17,578 downwards.
GGATGTTCAGGATTGGTTGGATAGTTGCGAACATATCTTCGAGGATTTGGGTATCGAGGATGCGATGAAGAGAAAGCTAGCGTCCCGTCAGCTGCAAGGGCGGGCAATGAATTGGTGGAATGCTATAAAGGCAGCTACTCCCGAAGATCAGATTACATGGGAGCAGTTCAAGGTTCGCTTTAGCGAGAAGTTCATTCCAGCTGCTCAGAAGTCAGTGCTATTTAAGAAGTTCTTGGAGCTCAAGCAGAATGGCAGAGCTGTCTCGGAGTATATCGCTGAATTCGACACTTTGTCGGAGTATGGGTTATCTCTTATTGATATTGCCGAGAAGAAGAATGAGAAATTCATAACTGGTTTGGGTCAGTACTTGGGGGAAAGGCTTATTAACCACATCGATGAGACGTTTGAATCGATTGTGGGGAAAGAATTGAGGTCAGAAAGTCTCTACCCTAAGCCGAAGATTGAGGTTGCATCTGCAGAAGAGCCAAAACCACAAGCAAGTGGTGAAGGCAAGGGTGGTTCCCAGAATAAGAGAGAACAGAGTCAGACTAAGGATGGTCAGAAGAAAAAGAATAAGCAAGACGTTGAGTGCTTCAGCTGTGGTAAGAAGGGCCATTATGCTAGCAATTGTCGGGCCAAGCCAGCGGATAGGAAGTGCTTCAACTGTGGCCAAATGGGACATCACAAGGACAAGTGTCCGCAACCCCCTAAAGAAAAGCAAATGGTGAAAGCATATGCCCTTAATGCAATTCCTTCTTCTTCGAATGCCCCAACTGCGGCGGAGAAGGGAAAGAATGTCATCATTCAAGGTATGCTTTCTGTTTATGATGTTTCTGTTAGAGTTTTGTTTGATACCGGAGCTTCCAGTTCTTTCATATCTAGTGACCTGGTAGATAGGTTGGGATTGGAGCCTGAGATTGTTGATAGACCTTTAGTAGTGACGAACCCGATTGGTGGTTCGACTAGCCTTAGCATGATTTGTCGTAATGTGGTCTTATCGAGTCATGGATGCATGTTTGTTTGTGATTTCTTTGTTTTGGGCTTTACTGGGTTTGGCATTGTTTTGGGAGTAGATTGGCTCCAAAGATACGGGGTGGTGGTAGACTGTGAGGGCTTTTTGGTGAAAGCTAGAGCGGATGATGGGCGGAGGATAGTGTTTGGTGGTCTACCCAGTGAGGGGGTATTGGCTAGTTTTCTAAACTCCCTCGACATTCCGCATAGTGAGTTGTCAGGTTTGCCCGTAGTTAGCTAGTATCCGGACGTTTTCGAAGAAGTGACCGGGCTTCCACCACATCGAGAGATTGAGTTCCGTATTGTTTTGGTGAAAGAAGCCATACCTATAGTGATGCCACTTCGTCGTATGGCACCAAGGGAGCAGCGAGAGCTCGAGGTGCAAGTCAACGATCTTTTGAAGAAGGGATTTATCAGAAGGAGTGTTTCTGAATGGGGAGCACCAGTTGTGTTTGCTACCAAGGCGGATGGCTCCCTTCGTTTGTGTGTAGACTACCGCGAGTTGAATAAAGTGCCAAGGAAGAACAAGTATCCTCTACCGCGGATAGATGATTTGTTCGATCAGTTGAGTGGCACGAGAGTATTTTCTCAGTTGGATCTCGCGACAGGTTTTCATCAGCTTAGAGTGGAAGCTGAGAGTATAACTAAAACGACATTTCGGACGCCGTCTGGATTTTATGAGTGGTTGGTCATGCCATTCGGGCTGACCAATGCCCCAGCATATTTTGTGGATCTTATGAATAGGGTATTCAGAGATTAGTTGAATAAGTTTGTCCTTGTGTTCGTTGATGATATTTTAGTCTACTCAAGGACAGAGGAAGAACACAAGGAACATTTAAGAATAGTGATGGAGGTGTTGAGAGAACACCAACTGAAAGCAAAGTTTTCTAAGTGTCACTTCTGGAGGAGGGAAGTGAGGTTCTTGGGTCATATTGTTTCCGAGAATGGTTTTGCCGTGGACCCTGCGAAGGTGGCTACGGTACAGGATTGGCCTACGCCCAAGAATGCAACAGATGTAAGAAGTTTCTTGGGGTTAGCTGGATATTATCGTAAATTTATCCAAGGTTTCTCCAAGATAACAGCACCATTGACCCAATTGACCAAGAAGAATCAAGTTTTTGTCTGGGATGAAAGGTGCGAGAATGCATTCAAGAATCTAAAGGACAAGCTGACGTGTGCACCAGTGTTAGTCATTCCTAAGGGGAATGAAGAGATGACGGTATACACAGATGCTTGTGGTACCGGACTAGGTGCCGTATTGATGCAAGGAGGTAGGGTTGTGGCTTATGCTAGTCGATAGCTAAAGCCGCATGAGAAGAAGTATCCTACCCATGATTTGGAACTGGCAGCGATTGTGTTTGCGCTGAAGATGTGGAGACACTATCCCTTGGGAGAAAGATTTGAGTTGTTCACTGATCATAAATCGTTAAAGTATCTCTTCTCTCAGAAAGATCTGAATCTCCGTCAGTAGAGATAGTTAGAGTTTTTGGCTTCGTATATCACATACACACCTGGGAAAGGTAATGCGGTAGCCAATGCCTTGAGCAGCAGACATGCCAATTTAGGGGCAATGTTTCTTGAATGGAAGCAACTGGAGTACATCGCTGGGTATGATTTCAGACCAAAGTGCAAATTGGATCCAGAAATGTTAGCAAGTTTGACGACCAGACCCACTTTGATTGAGCGGTTCGTCTCTAGTCAGAGGGACGATCCTAACCTATTGGAAATCATCTCCAAGTTAGAGATGGGTATCGATGAGGAGATGAACAAGTATGGACTTGATCGAGATGGATGGCTTAGAAAGAATGGAAAGCTTGTTGTACCCAATGTCAATGGATTAAGAGATGAAGTGCTTAGAGAATGACATCACTCGAAACTGACTTTACACCCCGGTGGTAATAAGATGTATCGAGATATGAAGCAGACCTACTGCTAGGAAGGGATGAAAAGAGACATTGGGAAGTTTATATCCAAATGCATGAATTGCCAGCTAGTTAAAGATGAGCAAAAGAAACCTAGTGGGTTGTTGCAACCATTAGAAATTCCAGAATGGAAATGGGAACAAGTGTCAATGGATTTCATTGATGGGTTACCAAGGACTAGATCGGGACATGAGAGCATTTGGGTAATTGTGGATCGACTGACTAAAAGTGCAAGATTTATACTAGTCAAATCGACCAGAACGGCAGCTAAGTTAGCAGAATTGTATATGAAATGGGTTGTGAGATTTCATGGAGTACCTAAAAGCATTGTGAGTGACCGAGACCCGTTGTTCACTAGTGGGTTTTGGAAGAGCTTACAAGAGGCTCTGGGGTCAGAATTACATCTCAGTACTGCGTATCATCCTCAGACCGATGGTCAGACGGAGAGGGTGAATCGTATATTGGAAGACCTCTTGAGAGCTTGTGTACTGGATTTTGGCGGATCATGGGATGACCATTTGCATCTAGTAGAGTTTGCATATAATAATAGCTACCAATCCAGTATCGGGATGGCTCCGTTTGAAGCTTTGTACGGAAGACCGTGCAACTCACCATTATGTTGGATAGAGACTGGCGAGAAGTTTATGCTTGGACCAGATGTGTTGAGGGAAACTTTAGGAAAGATCAAGATCATTCAACAACGAATGAGAGCTGCCCAAGATAGGCAGAAGAGTTATGCTGATAAGAGGAGAAGAGACTTAAAATTCTCCATTGGTGACTTGGTGTTTGTCAAGATCTCTCCGTTGAAGAGCGTGATACGATTTGGCAGGAGAGGCAAGTTGGCACCAAGAATTGTTGGCCCATTCCCTATTCTTGAACTAGTCGGGAATTTGGCATATAGAGTTGACTTACCAAAGAAGATGGAGGGAGTTCACAATGTATTTCATGTTTCCCAACTAAGGAATTTCATTCACGACCCAGATATGACTATTTCACCTAATCAGTTAGAGGACTTCGAAGTAGAACCCGAGGCGGTTGGGAACCGCAAGCCGGCCCGTATTGTCGAGCACGACATGAAGCAACTTCGAAGGAAGGCAGTGAAGCTAGTCAAGGTTCAGTGGGGCGAGGACGAGAATGATTTCACTTTGGAGACAGAGGAGAACATTAGGAAGATGTATCCAGAACTCTTTGCCTGGTAAGATTTTGACTTCGATTTAGTTTTCCGCATGCTAGGGTAGACTTGTTTGCTTGTTTTGCATGTTTGCTTGTTGTATGTGGCTATTAGGCATGCGGGATCTTTTGTATGTTTTGGGTTAAGGAATTTCGGGGACGAAATTTCTTAAGGGGGGAAGAGTGTAACGACTCGTAATCTACGCATCATAGGATCGTAGGATATTTATTTCTTTCACACACGAAGTCGTATGGTCATGTAACTTTGGGAGACGACTATTGTGGTCATTTCCCATGTTCATGATTTTTTTCGGTTTTTAAATGACCATTTTACCCCTAGTTGGTACTATTTTGGCCATAACTTTTGACTGGAAAGGAATTTTGACCTGAAACCACTTCCATTGACTCCGGATGATGGTTTACAATTCCGCAGAGTGGTCACATCAGCCAAACGGACTCACCGTTTGGGAGATATGACTGAAACAAGTTTCAGATAGTGAAAAACAGCTTAATTGGGCTTAACCGGGTGATTAACAGCTAGGCCCAATGGGGGATTTCGGGATTAGGGTAAGAAGGAGGCTGAAATCAGTTAGAGAATGATTTTATCCTCATTTCCCAGCCGCCACTTTCATTCTTGAACCCTAGTAATGGCCGCCAACATCTAGAAACATCCCCAAATCACTTTCTAATCAAGTTTTTGTTTATTCTACATCAAATTAAGGAGAGAAAACACGAATGCAAGGTTAGAGCTGCTGTTAGACGTTAGTATTCACCCAAATCAGCAAGGTTTCAGTTCTGAGAAATTTATTTGTGGCCAAGGTGAGTGATTAGCATTGTTTTGACACTAATTAAAGTTAATTAAGGGTAATTAGTGAAGATTAGCGAATTTATACACTAATAAATTCTGGAAAAATATCTAAAAATTCGAAAATAATATTTTATGCCTCTGGTAGAAATTTGGTTTAATTTGATTAAGTTTTGTTAAACCTATGATTAGTTTTGCTTAAACATGCTTAAGGGAAAATATAGGGTCTTGGGTATATTTGATCCATTTTGACACGTAAATTCATTGTTTTGGTGTTTGTGGTTAGTTTGCTATGTAGCTATGACTGTTTGGAATGGTTTATGGTTGATTAGAATAGTTAGATTGGTCGAAAACGTCGTCGAATGGCGTAAACAAGTTACTGGAAAAAGTTGCAGAAAGTTGTGCAGGGTTTCGGATCGGATCGGGTATGGGCTCGGATCAGATAGGAGAGCTGGGCAAGGAATCCGACCCGAACTGGAACCTGGCACAAAAGAAATTTGGCAATAAGGAAGGCCACTGCTTAAAGTTGGAGTTGGTCGGAGGATCGGATCGGAGCTATGGGGCAGGATCGGATCGGAGTAGGCTAGGGAGCGGATCGGATCGGAGCAAGCAAGCGAGTGGGATCAGATCGGGCAAATGGAGAAGAACAGGATCGGATCGGGGAACTTAGAAGGGAGCAACCACCGAACCAAGCAGAGGATGGACACTATACTTCCGAACCGAACCGAGAAGAGATGGAGCACTGATCCAGGCATGGACTAGGACCACCGAACCGAACCGAGCAGGAAGGTTACACCGAACCGAACCGAACTAGAACAGGAGCACCTAACCGAACCGTACGTGGGATATTACTACTACGCAATAACTTTTCTGAAGACCAACTCCAATTCGATCAAAAACAGAGATGCAAAGGAAGTCCAAATGAGGAGCTTTGACTTAGGATCCAGCTGGGAACCAATGAGTGAGCTTCATGATTGGGCTTTGCTGCGGGACGTGTGCCAAGGGCCTATCGATGTCTATGACTTTGGATCACTATGTATGGGAGGTACGTGAACGGATTCCGGGCCACAGTGGTCTAGGTACAACTAAAGGGCTATAAACCAATGAAGTGGGATCATTTGTAAAGATTTGGTCATGACTCCATGTGGTAAGCTTGGTAGTGGCAGTAGTTGTACAAGTTGAACACCGTCACTGCTTCGATGGGTCTAGTGATTGACAGTGGTGGCCATCGTATGCTTTACGCACTGAGTGAGAGATATGAGGATGGTTGCTATGGTTGATTGTTTGCCATCATTATGACATGCACACCCCACCCCCGTATTCTCTACACTATTTATTATGACACCTTAGAGTATTGTACGGTATGTGGTACTAACTCTTTGGTTGCAGGTCCAGGTTCAGGTTCAGGTATGGTTTAGTATACCTGTTATTGTTCTGTTTAGATGTTTATCGCTCATACCAGGCTTTATGTCTGACCCAGAGTTTTATGTCTCTTCTTATTACACTGGGTGCTCACACGAGCAGACTAGAGACAGGTTAGCAGGTGATGCACGGGTAGATGATCCGGAGACGAGAAGGAGGCTTCCACGTATGATATATATAGTATTATCCCTGCGTTGTTGAAGATCACTGCTTGAGCATTAGTAGTGCATCTTCTACTTCAGTTTTCTTTCGATTTAGAGACGGTAAATTTGGAAAGTTGTAATAAGCTGTATTTGGATTTCCGCTGCTCTGATGTTGATGTTGGTTTTAGTTATCAGCTTATGCACTGCCTCACCTGTTTTATGTCAAGTATGTTATTATTATATTTATTCCATGCGCTGTGAGACATTCTACAGGTTCCTCGTTAGTTAATTCCCTTCTTTCCTTTCTACCGATGACCATCCCGTGCTAGTCGGGCATGTGTACAACGCACTTTCGGAGGAAATGCAGACTGATGCGGGGCGGTCCGTCACACATATAGTCCAAGTCGAGTATAATCCACACCCGATTTCTTTTGTCACATCCTGACAAAACCGTTTGCAAGGCATAATCCATATCCTGGAGTTCAAACCGAGTATAATCCATACCCGATTTCTTTTGTCACATCCAGACAAGACTATTTGTCGTTCCTAAGTATAATCCATACTTATGATTCCAAAGTGAGTGTAAACCATACTCATACCTAAAGTAGAGCAACGCTTGCCGCAGCCTGATAAGATAGTCTGTCCTTAAGCATAATCCACACATAGAGTTCCATAATAAGTAAAAGCCATACTTTAACCGAAGTTGAGGATCCTGCCACATCCTGACAAGATAATTAAATTCTCCAAACATAATCCATGCTTGGAAAGTCTTTATTCAATTCAAAATGAAAAACCAAAGCAAATCATGATTGGTTTGACACCGAGTCCAAATCATGCTTTGGGAATACATCCTAACCCCGTATGTGTGTACTCCGATTCAACCAATCGGAAAACCAAATGAAAGCAAAAACAAATCTTAAAGCCTAAGAAATGCAGAAAATGAAAGCTGATCTCATCCAGATCAGTTGATGATGAGCCCACGAGAGCTCGATCCAAGGTCATTCACTCTCCGGGGAGTAGGAGGTAGCAGCGCAGGTGCAGGCGCTGTTGGTAGTTTCACATACTCGGGCAGCTCTCCACGTCTAACCCGTTCCTCAATCAAATCATGAAGATGCCTGTAGTCATTTGTGTCATGACCGTCCATGTCGTGGAATATGCAGTGCTCTCCAGAATCACTTTCTCTTTGCGATGACTCCCTTCTGGTAGGCTTTGGGTAGGAGACAACACTGTTCGTATCCAGATAGATGTCTGAGAGTGGGGCATTGAGTTCAGTGTACATTTCATATCTAGGCCCTCTCCGGGGCTGAGTGTTGCGGTCATTCTTGACGGCGGCTTTTCCTTTTCCATTTCCAAAATCAGACGGTTCTCCATCTATAAGCATGTTGACATCGAGGATGCGCTTCTCGGAAGTTGCATCTTCCTCACGCAGAAATCTATTTGATTGAAGGTAGAATTCGCTGAGATTCCGTGGTAGATCTCGATGGAAGGATTTTTTGAACTCCGAGTTATCTTGAATGCCGGATACTGCTGCCATCAATACCATCGATTGTTCAGAGTGATCAACTGATGCTGCTGCAACATTGAATCTTTTCAGGAATGAACGCAGAGTTTCTCTAGGCCTCTGCTTAATTGTAGTGAATGACATGGCGTTCTTGGGTCAAGCGATGTGGGCCCGAAACTGTTCAAGGAAGCGAGCGACCAACATATTCCAGTTGTTGATCGATTTCGTCTCTAACTGTCGAATCCACATGGCTGCTATATCAGTCAGAAGAGGGGAAAACACTTAGCCATGACGTTTTCCGACGCCGATTGAACTTCAATATGCCATTTGCAGCGCATCAGGTGCACGGTAGGATCCATCCTGCTGTTGTATGGCTCCAGTTGTGGGAGTTTGAAACCCGGGGGATTGCGGGAATTCCTGATTTCCGAAGTGAATGGGTTGTGATTGACATCATCCACGTCATTCTGATAGGTGCGGCTTCTCGAGAGGCTTTGAATCAGATCAGCGAGTCGATTTCCTTCAAAAAGCCGTTGCAAACTACCAAAATCAAAGCTGGTGCCCCCAGCGTTGAATGTAGGAGAGGATGGAAGCTATTGGTGAGCTGTTGCCTGGGGATCGCGGATCGAGGGTGGCGACCCGACCCGGTTCGAGGGGGTCGGTTCGTGAGGCAGGTTCATGAAGGTCGGATCGTGGTTCGTGGGGAGCGAACTGAGGAGGGGTGATCCGACCCGGTGCTGGTGGTCAATCACGAGCTGATGTGCTCCGGTATCCATCCGATCAGGAGCTAAATTCGATCGCTGTGCATTTCCAATAACGAGGGGGATTCCCCCGATTCCATGTGATGCCCGAGCCGCTTTTGTGGCTTCATTTCCAATGACTTAAGCGTTGCTCGGCCTTCCATCCATCCGATCGAAGAATTGGTTGATCATTTCTTGTGGTTTCTGGAGGATATCATCTTGCCGTGCCATCTGATCTCCCAGTTCAGTGAGAACTCTGTCCATCTCGTCTCTGGTCAGGCATGCAGAAGGATCTCCATGAGAGGAAGCTTCCAGGCTTGCCTCGTTCCTTGTGTCTTTAGAGTCAGCATCATCAGCATGAGTGGAAGTTTCAGTCTCTTCCTTTTGATTGCCATTTATCCAATAGCCAAAAAATCCAAGCAGAAGTTGAAGTTGTCGTGTGCCCCCATTCCTGGCGCACCAAAATGTTAGACCAAAATCTGGGCCTAACACCCAATTGTAGATCACTGATCATAGAAGGAAGAAAACAGTAAATAAAGAGGAGACACACGAAGTTTTTATAGTGGTTCAGCTCAATCCAAGCCTACGGCAGCTTTATATTTTCTTATACCCTAAGAAGCTATTACAATGTTGTTTGCTTGCGGTTTATACACGAAATCCTCGTGTTTACAATGAAAAGGAGTAAGAAATCATAAGATTATACACAAAATCCTCGTGCTTACAATGTGGAATTTGGCTACTTTGCTGCTGAAATTGCTTTGTAGAGAGCAATGGTGGAAGATGTGAGGAATTAGAGCCAAAAGATCCTTGAGAATACCTTCAAATGGTGTATTTATAGCTGTGGAGAACTTCTGGGAAGAGCGGTTCGTGATGGGGTACGTGGCAACCGATCTGGGAAACTAGGAGAGCGAATATCCTTGAGAATAGGTCAGAACAAGCTGCGCAGGAGAAGGTTTGGGGGTCGGGTAGTGGTCACATAGGGCGAGCCGAGCCGGTGGTTTAATGGTGACGAGCTGGAGTGGTCTGGTCGTGGTCTACATGTGCTCCACGAGTCAGAGTGCTTCGCGAGACAAGGTGCTTCACGAGACGTGGTGCATCACAAGCCGAGGGCGGCGATCCGATGAGGGGTGATCCGAGGGTGCATGAGCCATACTCCGATCGTGTGACGCTTCGTTTCTTTATCCAGGAAATTGCCAGATTACACCAGTTTACAGAAACGGGCATAACTTTCCAACCGTAAGTCCGATTGAGCGAAACTAAAGCTAAAACGGAAGCTAATTCAGATGTCAACAAGAATTAAATAGCTTAGCTCCGTAATTGCTGTTTTCGGGCCCAAAAGAGGTCGTCTGATAGGAGTTTCGGGCCTTTCTTTGTTCGTGATGCGACTTTGATCAAATCGCTGCCTGTCTTCTGACGATATTCTGCATATCCGAGCGCGTTGCTATCTAGATATTCAGTGTGATAGCTTTTACCAAAAATTATGTAAACAAGTTTTCCCCCCAAAACATATCTTGCTGGTTGAAGGATGATGTGTTCTGGATCGTCCGAGAAATCTATAAGCCACAGAAATTCGATAATGCCATGACCTTGCCGGGTCTGCCAGCGACAGATATAATCCATACCTGTAAAGAGATAAAGGAAAAACAAACGTGCCAAATCCTGGCGATACTGTTCAAATTTTCTGAGCATAAACCATGCTTCGGCATTTAATGAGCATAAATCGTACTCAAGGGACGTTTGAGTCATCCTGCCAAATCCCGGCAAGGGCCAACATTTCCAGGCATAATCCATACCTAGAAGTCCAAGTCGAGTATAATCCATACCCGATTTCTTTTGTCACATCTTGACAAGACAGTTTGCAGGGCATAATCCATACCCTGGAGTTCAAACCGAGTATAATCCATACCCGATTTCTTTTGTCACATCTTGACAAGACCATTTGTTGTTCCTAAGTATAATCCATACTTAAGATTCCAAAGTGAGTATAAAGCATACTCAGACCTGAAGTAGAGCTAGACTTTCCACAGCCTGATAAGATAATTCGTCCCTGTGCATAATCCACACCTCGAGTTCCATAATAAGTATAAGCCATACTTTAACCGAAGTTGAGGATCCTGCGACATCCTAACAAGATAATTAAATTCTCCAAACATAATCCATGCTTGGAAAGTCCTTATTCAAATCAAAATGAAAAACCAAAGCAAATCCTGATTGGTTTGACACCGAGTCCAAAGCACGCTTTGGGGATACATCCTAACCCTGTTTGTGTGTACTCCGATTCAACCAATCGGAAAACCAAATGAAAGAAAAAACAAATCGTAAAGCCTAAGAAATGCACAAAATGAAAGCTAATCTCATCCATATCAGTTGATGATGACCCACGAGAGCTCGATCCGGGGTCATTCCCTCTCCGGGGAGCAGGAGGTGGCAGCGCAGGTGCAAGCGCTGTTGGTAGTTTCACATACTCGGGCAGTTCTCCACATCTAACCCGTTCCTCAATCAAATCATGAAGATGCCTGCAGTCATTTGTGTCATGACCATCCATGTCATGGAATATGCAGTGCTTTCCAGAATCATGTTCTCTTTGCGATGGCTCCCTCCTGGGAGTCTTTGGGTAAGAGACAACACCGTTCGTGTCTAGGTAGATGTCTGAGAGTGGGGCATTGAGTTCGGTGTACTTTTCATATCTAGGCCCTCTCCGGGGCTGAGTGTTACGGTTATTCTTGACGGCAGCTTTTCCTTTGCCATTTCTAGAATCAGACAGTTCTTCGTCTTTAAGCATGTTGATGTCGAGGATGCGCTTCTCGGAAGTTGCATCTTCCTCACGCAGAAATATATCCAATTCAACGTAGAATCCACTGAGATTCCATGGTGGATCTCTGTACAAGGGTTTTTTGAACTTCGAGTTATCTAGAACGCCGGATACTGCTGCCATCAATACCATCGATTGTTCAGGGCGATCAACTGATGTTGCTGCAACGTTGAATCATTTCAGGAATGAACGCAGAGTTTCTCTGGGTCTATGCTTAATTGTAGTGAGTGACATGGCGTTCTTGGGTCGAGCGATGTGGACTCGAAACTGTTTAAGGAAGCAAGCGACCAACATATTCCAGTTGTTGATCGATTCCTCTCTAGCTGTCGAATCCACATGGCTGCTATATCAGTCAGAAGAGGGGAAAACAATTAGCCATGACGTTTTCCGATGCCGGTTGAACTTCCATATGCCGTATGTAGCACATCAGGTGCACGGTAGGATCTGTCCTACCGTTGTATGGTACTAGTTGTGGGAGTTTGAAATCCGGGGGATTGCAGGAATTCCTGAGTGAATGGGTTGTGATTGACGTCATGCACATCATTCTGATAGGTGCGGCCTCTCGAGAGGCGTTGAATCAGATCGACGAGTCGATTGCCTTCAAAAAGCTGTTGCAAACTACCAAAATCAGAGCTGGTGCCCCCAGTGTTGAATGCAGGAGAGGATGGAAGTTATTGGTGAGTTGTTGCCTGGGGATCGCGGATCGAGGGTGGCAACTCAACCCGGTTCGAGGGGGTTGGTTCATGATGCAGGTTCATGAAGGCCGGTTCGTGGGGAGCAAACTGAGGAGGGGCGATCCGACCCAGTGTTGGTGGCCTATAACGAGCCGATTCCTGCTGCAGTTGAGTGAGAGTTTGGGCTCCGGTATCCATCCGATCTTGAGCTGAAGTCGGTCGCTGTGCATTTCCAATAACGAGGGGGTTGCCCCCGAGTCCATGTGATGCCCGAGCCGCTTTTGTGGCTTCATTTCCAATGACTTGAGCGTTGCTCGGCCTTCCATCCATCCGAGCGAAGAATTGGTTGATCATTTCCTATTGTTTCTGGAGGATATCATCTTGCCGTGCCATCTGATCTCGCAGATTATTGAGAACTCCGTCCATCTCGTCTCTAGTCAAGTATGCAGAAGGATCTCCATGAGAAGAAGCTTCATGGCTTGCCTCGTTCCTTGTGTCTTTAGCGTCAACATCATCAACATGAGCAGAAGTTTCAGACTTCTTCCTTTTGATTACCATTTATCCAATAGCCAAAAAATCCAAGCAGAAGTTGAAGTTGTCATGTGCCCCCCTTCCTGGCACGCCAAAATGTTAGACCAAAATCTGGGCCTAACACCCAATTGCAGATCACAGATCACAGATCACAGAATGAAGAAAACAGCAAATAAAGAGGAGACACACGAAGTTTTTATAGTGGTTCAGCTCAATACAAGCCTACGTCCACTTTATAGTTTCTTATACCCTAAGAAGCTATTACAATGTTGTTTGCTTGCGGTTTATACACGAAATCCTCGTGTTTACAATGAAAAGGGGTAAGAAATCATAAGACTATACATGAAATCCTCGTGCTTACAATGTGGAATTTGGCTCCTTTACTGCTGAAAATTGCTTTGTATAGAGCAATGGTGGAAGCTGTGAGGAGTTAAAGCCAAAAGATCCTAGAAAATACCTTCAAATGGTGTATTTATAGATGTAGGAGAGCTTCTGGAAGACCGATTCGTGATGGGGTACGTGGCACCCGATCCGCGAAAATAGGAGAGCAAATAGCCAAGAGAATAGGTCAGAACAAGCTGCGCAGGAGAAGGTTTGGGGGTCGGGTCGTGGTCACATAGGGCAAGTCGAGCCTGTGGTTCAGCGGTGACGAGCTGGAGTGGTCGGGTCATGGTCTACATGTGCTCCACGAGTCAAGGTGCTTCGCGAGACAAGGTGCTTCACGAGACGAGGTGCATCACGAGCCGAGGGGGCGATCCGATGAGGGGCGATCCGAGGGTGCTTGAGTAATATTTCGATCGTGTGACGCTTCGTTGCTTTATCCAGGAATTTTCCAGATTACACTAGTTTACGGAAACTGGCTTAATTTTCAAACCATTAGTCCGATTGAGCCAAACCAAAGCTCAAACGGAAGGTAATTCAGAGGTCTACAAGAATTCCGGAGCTTAGCTCCATTATTGCTATTTTCGTGCCCAAAAGAGGCCGTCTGATAGGAGTTTCACGCCTTTCTTTGTTCGTGATGCGACTTTGACCAAATCGCTGCCTGTCTTCTGACGATGTTCTCCATATCTGAGCGCGATGCTATCCAGATATTCAGTATGACAGCTTTTACCAAAAATTGTGTAAACATGTTTCTCCTCCAGAACATATCTTGCTGGTTGAAGGAAGATGTGTTCTCGATAGTCCAGGAAATCTATAATCCATAGAAATTCGATAATGTCATGACCTTGCCGGGCCTGCCAGCTACAGATATAATCCATACCTGTAAAGAGATAAAGGAAAAACAAACGTTCCAAATCCTGGCGATTTTCAAATTACTAAGCATAAACCATGCTTCGGCGTCTAATGAGCATAAAATATACTCAAGGGACGTTTGAGTCATCCTGCCAAATCCCGGCAAGGGCCAAAATTTCCAGGCATAATCCATACCCAGAAGTCTAAGGCGAGTATAAGCCATACTCGATTTCTTTTGTCACATCCTGACAAGACCGTTTGCAGGGCATAATCCATACCCTAGAGTTCAAACCGAGTATAATCCATACCTGCTTTCTTTTGTCACATCCTGACAAGACCATTTGTCATTCCTAAGTATAATCCATACTTAAGATTCCAAAGTGAGTATAAAGCATACTCAGACGTGAAGTAGAGCTACGCTTGCCACAGTCTAACAAGATAGTCCGTCCCTAAGCATAATCCATACAAAGAGTTCCATAATAAGTATTAGCCATACTTTAATCGAAGTTAAGGATCCTGCCAAATCCTGAAAAGATACTTAAATTCTCCAAACATAATCCATGTTTGGAAAGTCCTTATTCAATTCAAAATGTAAAACCAAAGCAAATCCTGATTGCTTTGACACCGAGTCCAAAGCACGCTTTGGGGATACATCCTAACCCCGTATGTGTGTACTCCGATTCAATCAATCCGAAAACCAAATGAAAGCAAAAACAAATCTTAAAGCCTAAGAAATGCAGAAAATGAAATATGATCTCATCCAGATCAGTTGATGATGAGCCCGCAAGAGCTCGATCCAAGTTCATTCCCTCTCCGGGGAGCAGGAGGTAGCAGCGCAGGTGCAGGCGCTGTTGGTAGTTTCACATACTCGGGCAGCTCTCCACGTCTAACCCGTTCCTCAATCAAATCACGAATATGCCTGCAGTCATTTGTGTCATGATCGTCCATGTCGTGGAATGTGCAGTGCTTTCCAGAATCACGTTCACTTTGCGATGGCTCCCTCCTAGGAGCTTTGGGTAGGAGACAACACCGTTCATGTCCAGATAGATGTCTGAGAGTGGGGCATTGAGTTCAGTGTACTTTTCATATATGTGCCCTCTCCGGGGCTGAGTGTTGCGGTCATTCTTGATGGCGGCGTTTCCTTTTCCATTTCCAGAATCAAAAGGTTCTCCGTCTTTAAGCATGTTGACGTCGAGGATGCGCTTCTCGGAAGTTGCATCTTCCTCACGCAGAAATCTATCCGATTCAAGGTAGAATTCGCTGAGATTCCGTGGTGGATCTCCGTACAAGGATTTTTTGAGCTCTGAGTTATCTAGAATGCCAGATACTGCTGCCATCAATACCATCGATTGTTCAGGGCGATCAACTGATGCTGCTGCAATGTTGAATCTTTACAGGAATGAACGCAAAGTTTCTCTAGGCCTCTGCTTAATTGTAGTGAGTGACATGACGTTCTTGGGTCGAGGGATGTGGACCCGAAACTGTTCAAGTAGGCGAGCGACCAACATATTCCAGCTGTTGATCAATTTTGTCTCTAGCTGTCGAATCCATATGGCTGCTATATCAGTCAGAAAGTGGGTAAAACACTTCGCCATGATGTTTTCCGACGCCGATTGAACTTCCATATGCTGTTTGTAGCGCATCAGGTGCATGGTAGGATCTGTCCTGCCACTGTATGGCTCCAGTTGTGGGAGTTTGACATCCGGGAGATTGCGGGAATTCCTAATTTCCTGAGTGAATGGATTGTGATTGACATCATCCACGTCATTCTGATAGGTGCGGCCTCTCGAGAGGCATTGAATCAGATCAGCGAGTCGATTGCCTTCAAAAAGCTGTTGCAAACTATCAAAATCAGAGCTGGTGCCCACAGCGTTAAATGCAGGAGAGGATGGAAGCTGTTGGTGAGCTATTGCCTGGGGATCGCGGATCGCGGAATGAGGGTGGAAACCCGACCCGGTTCGAGGGGGTCAGTTCGTGAGGCAGGTTCACAAAGGCCGGATCGTAGTTCATGGGGAGAGAACTGAGGAGGGCCGATCCGTCCCGGTGCTGGTCGCCTGTCACGAGATGATCCCTACTATAGTTGAGTGAGAGTTTGTGCTCCGGTATCCATCCGATCTGGAGCTGAAGTCGATCGTTGTGCATTTCCAATAACGAGGGGGTTGCCCCCGAGTCCATGTGATTCCCGTGCCGCTTTTGTGGCTTGATTTCCAATGACTTGAGCGTTGCTCGGCCTTCCATCCATCCGGGGAAGAATTGGTTGATCTTTTCCTGTTGTTTCTGGAGGAGATCATCTTGCAGTGCCATCTGATCTCTCAGTTCAGTGAGAGCTCCGTCCATCTCGTCTCTGGTCAAGTATGCAGAAGGATCTCCATGAGAGGAAGCTTCCTGGCTTGCCTCGTTCCTTGTGTCTTCAACGTCAGCACCATCAGCATGAGCGGAAGTTTCAGTCTTCTTCCTTTTGATTTCCATTTATCCAATAGCAAAAAATCCAAGCAGAAGTTGAAGTTGTCGTGTGCTCCTTCCCAGCGCGCCAAAATGTTAGACCAAAATCTGGGCCTAATACCCAATTGCATATCAAAGATCACAGAATGAAGAAAACAGTAAATAAAGAGGAGATACACGAAGTTTGTATAGTGTTTCTGCTCAATCCAAGCCTATGTCCACTTTATAGTTTCATATACCCTAAGAAGATATTACAATGTTGTTTGCTTGCGGTTTATACACGAAATCCTCGTGTTTACAATGAAAAGAGGTAAGAAATCATAAGATTATACATGAAATCCTCGTGTTTACAATGTGGAATTTGGCTCCTTTGCTGCTTAAATTTCTTTGTGGAGAGCAATGGTGGAAGCTGTTAGGAGTCAGAGCCAAAAGATCCTGAAAAGTACCTTCAAATGGTGTATTTATAGCTGTAGGAGAGCTTCTGGGAAGACCGGTTCATGATGGGGCACGTGACACCCGATCCGGGAAAATAGGAGAGCGAATAGCCTTGAGAATAGGTCAGAACAAGCTGCGCAGGAGCAGGTTTGGGGGTCGGTTTGTGGTCACATAGGGCGAGCTGAGCCGGTGGCTCAGTGGTGACGAGCTGGAGTGGTCGGGTCGTGGTCTACATGTGCTCCACGACTCAGGGTGCTTCGCGAGACAAGGTGCTTCATGAGACGAAGTGCATCACGAGCCAAGGGGGGCGATCCGATGAGGGACGATCCGAGGGTGCATGAGCCATACTCTGATCGTGTGATGCTTTGTTGCTTTATCCAGAAAATTGCCATATTACACCAGTTTATGGAAATGGGCATAACTTTCAAATCGTAAGTCCGATTGGGCCAAACCAAAGCTCAAACAGAAGATAATTCAGAGGTCTATAAGAATTACATAGCTTTGCTCTGTAACTGCTGTTTTCGGGCCCAAAAGAGGCTGTCTGATAGGAGTTTTGGGCCTTTCTTTATTTGTGATGCGACTTTGACCAAATCGCTGCCTATCATCTGACGATGTTCTTCATATCCTAGCGCGATGCTATCCAGATATTTAGTGTGACAGCTTTTACCAAAAAGTGTGTCAACAAGTTTGCCCCCCAAAACATATCTTGCTGGTTGAAGGAAGATGTGTTCTGGATAGTC